>BOPM01000640.1:167378-184687 GCA_022179025.1 Porites australiensis
CCGCTTGAAACCACATTGATAAGGTAGAAGCATAAATAGAAAGTGAAAGTAAAGTTGGAATCGCGAAAATTACATTTCCAAAAAGTGACTAAGATGGGCTCTATAATTGGCTAAAAAATAGACTATGATGGAGTAGGGGGTCTGAGAGGCCAGCGGCACATACCCAGTAAACATTAACCCAAGTAACCCCCCCCCCCCGATCAGTACCACGAGAGGTCTTTAGAGTCATATGAATTTATAAGAGAAGAAATGCGTCGTTTACTTACAAATAGCGCAAGTAAAAGAGATTTGAAAATATTCCTGACGGGAGTGTCTTGAGCTCGTTGTCGTTCAAATGCCTGCAGGAAAAGAAATGACAGTTAATATGTGTGAGATAAACAGAAAAAAAATCATTTTCGGTCGCCAGTTTGTAAAACTTATCCATAATTTAACTTTTACAGTCATACAGCCGCGTAGAATGTTCAACAAAATGTGTTATGGTTGGTGTGCGGGTGTTTGTTAAGTTGGTATGTTCCTTTCCTATATGCCATGCGTGTGCTTCAGTCGATATACCGTATGGGACACTGAAGAAATGCTGTTGCACGGCGTCTCTGGCACAAGTACGAGCCTTAACAAGGGATGAACCACTTGATAAATTACCGTAAAATTCCGAAAAATAAGCCCCTCCAAATATAAGCCCCCCAAAATCGTAACGCAAAAAAACCCTTCGTTAAATCGCATCTCCGAATATAAGCCCCCCGGGGAAGCAAAAATGGTAAATTTCCTTCCCACTACAAGCTAGCCCAATCGATGTTGAAACGCAAATTTCCCTCCGTACATAAGCCCCTCCAAAAAGGGCCTTTGAAAAATATAAGCCCCGGGGCTTATTTTCGGAATTTTACGGTAAATGGAAATCTTGTCCCTCCTATATTGCTTAGTCTTAGAAGCACTGTTAGCAACACTAAGGACACGCGAGAAGTGTTTATTTCTCTCCTGTTCTTAACCCTTTTGCTTAATTATGCAAACAGCAATGTTACAGTCGTTTTGACTTCTGGGTAATTCCGTTAAATGTTAATAATACGCGATACTAAGCGAATATTCACCAAAGTGGAGGAATAGTGGTGGGATATTTTCAGAACCACGAAGCGGCGAAGTTAATGTACATTAAATATCCACTTTCAGGCCGAAACGCGGGAGATTAATTGATTTAGTAAATACTAGATAAACTGAATAACTAGCGGACCAAAACCCTACATTTGTGATTGTCAAATCCCAGAAATGCAGGAAAGTTTTAAAATCGTGCGCGCCACGCAATGCATGTCAATGCGCACAAAGTCACACGGTAACTCAGGCCATCAAATAAATTCAAACTTGATGTCAACCAAACGAAGGACGCCAAACGTTTGACGATCTTCAATAATAAAATTTCAATGTTTTTGGATTCGACAATGTATAATCAACTTAAAGATGTTTTTTGTTTCCGCTTTGGCTCGGCTGGGAGGTGAATTGGTGCATGGTTTTCACTATCACGCCATCGAAAACTAAAATCAAAACCTTGGAGTGTCTGAAGCCAAGAATTTCAAATATTATAGAATATCGATGAATTAGCAACCTGGCCAAGTCTCACGTCTGTGCAGTTTTCCACTGCTGAGTTTTTCTTCAAAATGTGTAACAGAAATATAATGGGCTCACTATGAGGACGCCATATTTGTGCTCCACCGAGGAGCACAAATATGGCGGCCGGAAATAATGCAAACATCTGGTTTCAGTATCGCCACAAATTTGATCAGTTGTTTATTGCGAACGAGCAAATTATTCCCCTAAACACATTTTCTAATACTTTCACCGTTCAAAGGGAATAATATCATGCGATAAAATTATCTTTTAGCGTATGTGACGGCCTTCTCGGTCGCCATATTAATGTCTCGCGGATTAAACTTGCGAAATTAGAAAGAGCTATATTTTCAAAATGGAAAACGATATCACGTCGAAAACTTGCACGGAAGTGTATTTTTAAGAGATATTTTGCTAGATGGTGATAAAACCTTACAAGTCCTTGCGATTTTGGAGTATGGATTTTTGTGACGTCACTTGAAAGCCAAGAATAGTACTTGGCCAATCACCGAGCTAGCCAATCAGCGCGCGCGAAAAGCACTATTCACTTGTGTGGTATACATGCATACTCTGCGTCCTCGCTTGAAGTGTTTCAGTATATAAGCTACCAGCAAAAAGACCATTGGCATTATGAACTTGAAACTTTTTTTATATGAACTTTTTCTGTGATATTCTCATGCAAATAGAATCCAAATACACAACCTAGCCTTGTTTTGAAAGTCAGAGTTTTTGTAACTCAGAAATGACCTATTGCTGGGAAAGACGAGAAGGCTGGACAGCAGCGCTCAAAGAACACCACGGCAAAACGTCTACGCATGCTCCGGGTTGAGCATTTCCCATAAGGTCACACTTTCCAGACAAAGTCTCCCGTGCTCGGCTTCATTCTCTGTGCAGCGCGTGTTTTGTTGTTCTGCTTCATGTTGCTCGTGTTTTTGACAATTTTGTTGTTTTGAAATTGCTTTTATAGATAACCGGGCAAAGATCACTGGAGTATTTAGTCCATTAGATTCAGAAAAGTTAAGTTGGTAATAACTTGTGTAATTTTGGCTGATTTGAGCGGCAGGTATTTTCTCTCACAAAAACGAAGCTTTTCACTGCCAATCAACCTGAGTGAAGCTAAGACATAGTTTTCCGAGTTATACAGTAATCATTTGAATGCTCGTAAATTGAAGCTTTAATTTTCAGTTCTTCAATGTCTCAGTCTTAATGTCTTTCAACTGCGAGCTTTATTTGGAAAACGACGACTCACAATCGCTTTGTGGTTATATTTACCAGTTAGCTCGTGTTTTGAAATGAAGCGTCCTTGTTTCGGTTACTTCTTTAATAAGTATTGCTATTCTCTCGTCAGTTAAACCAGTGGCAGGCAAGAAAGCCGGTAAAAACAAATTGGTCCAGTCGAGCGCTAGCGACCTACAAACTTCGAACACCATTTACAGCGTTGGTGCAAAAGCCTGAGACTCGAAAAATGAACGAATTTTTCAAAGAAACAATTTTTTTTCGTTATCTTTTGCTTTAGTTTCTTGCCTATTGTTTTTAAATTTCGCGCGACGGGAATTTTATGTTTTCCCAATGTGCCCAGTTGTTCGAACGGCGGTTAGCGCTAACCCAAGGTTAAATTTTAGCCCGGGTTTCTTTTTCTTTTATCAAAAGCACTCTCTCCGGATAATTTTCTCTATTTTTTTTAGAGTATCCAATCATCAAATTGTAGCCAAAGAGAGTTAAACTGAATTTGCTTTTTAAGCTCTTATATCTGACTTCAAATTTCGCACTAACCCTGGGTCAACTTAACCAAGCTTCGGGCAACCCGGCCCAGATCGCGATTTTTGCAAATCTCGGAACGTTTTTACCCTAGAGATGTCAAAAATGATTTGCTATGATCTTGCAATGGGAGGCCGTGCAGAAATTCTAAAGGTATTGTTGTATTTTCGCGTTTGATACGCCGTAGGAGCTAAAATTGTTCGATGAAGATATCGCCAATGCAGCTTTCTCACCGATTTCTTATACATATGATTTTCCCCCCTGAATTTGCAGGGTAATCCACTTTATCATTTTTCAAATTAACTGTATGTGCTTGTCGTTATAGTCACCGAAGAATATCAAAGTGAAGTCGTCTCAGCGCGGTGCTTGACTGGGGAGCGGGAGGTCGCGGGTTCGATTTCCGGGGCCGGACCAATACTCAGGGTCTTAAAATAACTGAGAAATGAAAGTACTCCCTCTGCAGTGCAAGCGGCTAGACCTTCGCGAGGCTCGGATGACCACGTAAAATGGCGGTCCCGTTTCCAGTTGGAGACGTAAAAATAGTGTCCCAAATTAGTACTTTCGAGCTAAATACCTTGACACTCAAATAAAGTGCTTTTTTTTTTCAGGTGATTGCTTAGTTGATTGTTGGATGGGAATGTGCGGGGTGTTCGCTAGCAAAGTGATTCAGGTACATCTGAATGTGAATGTTAGGTTTCATGTAAGTTTTCTCCTCTTCCTCTGCTGCTGTGCTAACATTTTTCATTTATAAGACAATCATTGTTACCATTAAAAACAGTGCAATGAGCCAAAATGAAAATAATATTATAAACTGGCTACTCTAAGGACAAAATGTAGAGACATTTTCAAGAGAAATGCAAGAAAAAGATCATGGTGAATGGTTGGTCGAGCTTCTGCGTAAGCCTCTTTTTTTCTGTTTTCTTTGTAATCTACACCTTGCACTGGAGAATTCCATAAACTTGACGTTACATCTCTGATGTGTTTTGTGACATCACTTTTGCATTTTCACAAAGTGCTTTTATTCTGTTGCATGAGAGCCCAAATTATGACAGCAGTATTTTGAAGTACACTTGATAAGTGCATTGTGCTCATATCATGGAATTATGTTACTAGGTACTGTCGCTTCGGTGGCCGTTTTTATGCTAAAGACGTTTAAGTCGTCTAGACGCATTTAACGTCTGAGACGTTAAAGTCGTCTAGTGTAAAAACGGGACGCACTAAAGTAGACGACCTTATTTAAAAAAGTAGATTTTTCTGAAAAAAGGACTAGACTCTACTCTCGGTAGAAACTGGACACGAGTTAAAGCGGCGCCAAAAATGAACTTCAAGCCCGCGAAATGCGAACAAATTGTTCAAACTCCAACATGGCGGCGGCGTTACAACTTTTAAAGTCTATTTCTCGCTGTCGCCAAGAAAGGCATGACTTAGAAAGGCAGATGTTGGTAACACAGAAAAGACTTTTTGAGTGCAAGAGTCTCCAAAGTTAATGAAAATTCAGTTCGGTCGTCTGCGAGAACAGATGCAAACTCCTTAAGTTCATCCTCACTCCACTTTCTACCACGAGACTCCTTCATGCTCTTCTTGGCAGCCATGTTGTTTTGCACTCGTCCCAGTCGTCTCTGGAAGAGTCGAGGATAAATGCGTCCTATTTTACGACGTCCCGTCTTTATACCAGACGACTTTAACGTCTGAGACGTTAAAGTCGTCTGTTAAGTGCGTCGTTCGGACGCACTTCACAAAAGACGTTACAGTCGTCAGACGTTAAAGTCTTCTGCCTTATTTACCGTTTTTATACTAGACTTCAAAGTCGTCTTAAGACGAAAAAAAAGAAAATTTTTGTCTTGTTTCATTCATACAGACACAAAAATGTAAAACATGAAACAATTTAGGACGTTTTGTGTGGTAGCTGTATAGTGACAGTGATAAAATGTACGAAAAAGTGTGATACATGTGCAAACTTGTTGTTTTCCTAATGTAAACCTACTCTGCATTGTTTTTTCACCATTCTTTATATCGTTGCTTTCATCAACATTCATGATGCTTGCAAACATAATTATGGAGGTTATAGTTGTGTACAATATAGCATTAAGAAGAAGAAGGAAAAGTAGATATTAAAGATGCTTCTCTTGAGCATCATTGCCAAGAGAAGAATGGGTTGCTCCATCAACTTTACGAGAGACTAATTTACTAGTTAGCTCTTCCAATGGACATTTTTATTGAAAAACCAAGCTATGTACACTGTATGTAGTTCGAATCACATAGAGAATCTATCATTGATTTGCTAATGAGTTTACATGTATCTGTTTGTTTTATAAATGTTTCGTTGACTGACAAGTGATGTTTAATACTGGATTGCGAAAAGACCTCATGCTAGCTTAAGTTAATGTAATAAGTTGTGTGTACTGTCAGCATTTTATTATTTGCGTTTGACCAAGGAATAATGTTGAGAACAAAGATTTTACATTGTACAGCAGTTCCCAATAACCCACACCCTTGAAAGTTAGGTTTTTTTTGTGCGTTGAAACTTCAGTCTTCTTGGATGTCAATCAACTGTTTGCATTGTTATTGCCATTCTCTGCTAGAGAAAGTTCTCTCAGTGTTTCATTGGAAGAGCAAAGACTTGCACTTGTCATGAGATAGAGCTCTTGATTCTCTTTAAAGGAGCACGACAAATGATAAGAAGTTCTACAACTTAAAAAATCCACATTCACTCCATATTCACTGTATGAAAAAAGTCTCATTCAAAAGACAATTATTTAGTTTCTCTGCTGATACATATAGTGTATCTTTTGTTTCTTTGACTTACTCCTTGGCAGATTTCTCAGGCCTTGCGTTTTTGTACAATCAAAAATTAATCTTAGCTACCTGAAAACCTTTGTATAGTAAAAGAAAGAGTGTTTCAGCTATTTCATTCAGCCATTGTCCATTTTGCTTCAACATTATAATCCTCCATCTCTGCGAAATTGGAAACCCCTTCATTATTCAAAAATGTTCTTGCCCAACCTTGTTCCCAGGGTTTTCTCCCACCCGTCGCTGCGGAGCGAGAGAGAGAGAGAGAGACCCTGGTTGCGTCTGGTCAGGTGTCTCCAGGGCTTGGCACTAACTTTTCAACTTACTAGTCTAGTAGCTAGTGACAAGTTAGATGTTACTAGCCAAACAAATCTATCCAAGCATTGATGTTAACTTGGTCAATTTTTGAATTTTTAATTTAATTTCTTTAAATTTTTTTTTCCAACTTGATGAATAACCCATGGGAAGTCGGATTTCCACGATGACTAATAAATAAAAATAAAATAAATATGTGTCAAGCTGTTTCAGATGCAAATTATTTTGTTTTTCTCAAAATTCCATAATGGTTGGACATAACAGGATTTTTCAATGGCTTTAAAAAATAAAAAAGGCAAAGATGATAGTTCTGAAAAGAAACGACCCGCTGAAGAAGGTGCAAGTGGAAGACCTCCAGTGTGTACAGGCTGTATTATTGTAGTGCATAGTGTAAATTAAACATAAAAGTTGCTGCTGCAACATTGTAGTAATGAATATTTCTGTGCAAATGCTTAAAGAAACCTTGCCTAATGTTCTCAGTGTTTTTTCTATTGTTTATTTACAAATACCCTAATTGATATAGTGGAATGTTTGTCTGTTCAAAAATTAGCCTTGGGTGCATGTTTGACCCATAATGGCTTGGAAAAATGCAACCAAATTCAAAGAAAGGTAATGGCTCCACTTCATGTACATGTATGTAACAACAAAGGAATATTAACTGTATTAGAGTATTTTTATTCTTCTACGGTTTTTGTAAATGTTGGGGGCAGGGGGTAAAGGTTAGTGTTTCAGTCAGCCATGTTGAGTTTTTTTCCTTTATGTGCAGTAGAAAGGGTAAGCTGATCCTTTGACAAAGGACAACAACATCAACAACTACTAAACTTTATTAGGGATGGAGCATTTGAATTTTAAGTGATGGAGAGGGGCCATTTTTAGCCTGCGTAGCTGGCGGGATTGAAAGTGTGCACAAAGTTTTGGTAGAGGAGCTGTAAAGCCATGTGGAGAATAAGGAGGAGACGCTCACTTCTTGTGGCTAATTGCCACAAAAAACTCTCACGCACAAAAACAATCTAGCCAGTTACGCGGGTCAGAGATTTTCAGTCTGCAGAACTTTTTTTTTGCCACCCACAACATGCCTGTGAATGATTTTTATTTTTCAGGTGAAATCCCATGGGCTATTTTTTCCCCACATTTCATCAGAAAGCTGAAAATGTTTAAAATAACAGCTTACATGTACATATAGCTGTATCATAAAATACCTTTTTTTGTGGCAATGCTTGTACTTGTGACTTTTTTTTGGATAATTCACAGAGAGTTCTGTTTTAATATTATTTTTCAGTGTCTGATATAATTAAGGTGGCTACCCATGTGTCATGGGAAGTGCTATGGATAAAAGGTCAGTAAGACCCTCTTAGAATCTAAGTGGCTTGGGGCATGCCCCCTCCCTCCACCCCAGGAAAAAAGAATGAAATCTACAATCCGTGACATTAGAACTTTGGTCAATTGAAGGAATAACGTTCACATGTTGTGCTTGACCTCCTTTTCCCTGTCCCTTTCAATGTTGGCCTTGAACTTGGATAATTCCACCGAAAAACCATTACAAAACATCACTGGAGGAGATAAAGGCAGGTACCAGAGCAGTGTGACCCAAGTTGAGTGTCCTTGATTGTCAATCCTCTGAAACACTTTGCAACACAGACAAACTTTTAAGTAGGGATTTAGAGGTCAGGACTGTGGGTTGGTGATCGCAGCTAAGACATGTTAACATTTATTATATATTTCTCCCTCTTAATACAATTGCTTTTTTATCATCAAATGTAGACAATATGGGCAAAGGGGGAAAGTTTTAAAAGACAAAGGTCTATTTCTTGTGTTCCAGTCGGATTATCACCTCCAAGTTGGGTTGACTGAATCAATTTTTTGGTTTCGCTGAGTGATGACTGTTAGTTTCTTTAAATGGAATGGCAAGTCTCCATCATCTCCTGTGATGGGATAATTTTTTCTGTGCTGATTTTGTATTTTACTCAAACTTTTACTGGAATTTTTTTATGCTTTTGAACTCAACCACCAGCAACCCCCCCCCCCCCGACCCATCACCTTTCTAATGGCTACTCCCTTCAAAGGCAAAGTAAATAAATTTCCATATGGTATATTATAAATCAAAGTATTATAGCAAGCAATACAGGGTTAGAGACTTTTTCATAGCTTTAGCAGATAGGTAGGCCTGGGGTGGGGGGTACTCCCATCAGTAAGGTTTATAGGAGTGTTGAGCTGAATTAACAGGATATGCTTTGTGAGTTGTTCTAACTATCCTTAAAAGGGATATTCTTTTTGGTACTATGACCTTTTTGTAGGATAGCGTTATCTAAACTAAACTACATGTATGGAATTTTTTTTGTGCTGATGGTAAGGCAGATTTTGTATATTTGTCAAACTTTTACTGCATTTTTTTAAAGCTTTTGCCCCCCCTAACCTTTCAAATGGCTATTGCCTTAAAAAGCAAAGTAAACATATTTCCACATGGTATTATAAATCAAAGTATTATAGCAACCATCACCAGGTTAGAGACTTTCTCATAGCTTTAGCAGACAAGTAGGCCTTGTTGGGGGGGGGGGGGGTACTCCCATCAGTAAGGTTTATAGATGTGTTGAACAGAATTAACAGGGTGTGCTTTAGAGTTGTTCAAACTATCCTTAAAAGGGATAATTATTGTTTTTGGTACTATGATCCGTCTGTACGATAGCATGACGTAAACTTAACTACATGTATGACATGCCTACATGAACATGTGTATTAAAAAAATTGAAAGTGATGATAGTTTTCTGTGTGTTGATAATATCGTCCCCCTGCTAGAAGAGGCCTGGCTTTTCGCTTGTCTTCTGCAGCACCAGAGGAAAAAAGCTGCTAGCAGGGAAGATAATTGTTAATACAGCATTACAAGTTATAATGCCAAACAGCTGGAAAAAAGTTGTCTTTTTATCTGCATAATTATATAAGGAAAGGGTAAGCAAGGCATTAAGTTTTGTTACTAGTTAGTTGTGTACATTTTATGCACACTTTCAATCCAACAAGGCCTTTTAGACATCCAGTGCAAGTGACAATACTCAGAGGGGAAACCCTACAAAGAATGAGCTGTCACAAAGAAAATGAAATGTTTTTGTTTTCTGTTTACAGCCACTTAAATACGGATTTCAAGATTAGAGTGCCACAGAACAGAAATAGCACGCAAAGTACAAGCACATACAGTTAAGAACAAGTTATTTATGCACAACTGAAACCAGTGACCCTACAGTGCAATGGATTGAACAGCTCTACAATGAAGATGTAAGTTAATCATTAACAATTAAACTAATACATTGCCAGTGTGGCTTTTACGGACGTATGTACATGTACACACTCAGTATTTACTACAGAGATTTTGAGAAAATCTGATATTTCTGGTTGGTGCCACTTTGAAATGGAGGAGTACCTCTGAATAGTATACATGTACATGTAATTATTGAATATGTTAACAGGAACACACTTCTAGACTGCATCACTGTACAGCTGCAAGAGAACACTCACCATTAACCCACAAGGTTGTGCTGGTAGGAAGTGGTGGCTGGTGGGATTGTATTTCTATGCAGACAATAATTATTTTTGTTGGACCGGACGTGTTTTAGGCTGGAAGGAGTGCGTACCTTATTTTGATAGATGATTTTTTTTCTTTTCTAGGGAATCATTAAAAGCAACAGATACCCTCTTAAGCAGTTACTGACTCCCTGGTTTTTCCAATGCAGGAGGAATAAGAAAAAAACAACAACAGGTTGATGGACAACTTGATGGAATGTTGTTGTGCACAACATAATTAACAGACTTTGATGAATGTTTACAAACCAAATTAAGTAGCACAATCATACACTTGATTTTAATACCTAGTACTTAACAATATTGTATTCACAATGCTAATTTATAAGCAATAAATTTTCTACAACTTTTTGACAGTAGTTTAATGTTGTACACTTCTGGAGCTTAGTGTAGCCGCATGGCAAAATATTATTGGAAAACCATAGGGAGATTATAGCCCCCGTCTCCGTTTCGCTGTTTGATCTCAATGGCTTCTCTTACTTTTCATCTTCAATTCACTGGCTAACCTTCTGGCCCGTTTTGTCCAGATATTCATGAACGGCGGGAAAGTGTTGCATTTCAGATTTTGTATTTTGAGGCTCCTCTTACCCATATTGGTTAATCACTACCTGAAGTTGTACTTTAAAACAGATTCTGGTTATAGCTTTTGGCCCATCAGACGTCTGGTATGGCAGATTGATTGCGGTGATACGCAGGCCTTGTACAAGGAATTAACAGGTTAATTCTGCATTTTTTGCATATTGTTTTTTTAGCATATTACTAGTATGAGGCTTGCCATAATATTATGTTCTCATGCTATTCATAATTAGTAAAAAAGGGCTTTTCAAATTAAATATCTGTCTTACTGACATCTGTTCCTTGTTTGCAGCCGGGCAGGTTACCGTAAGGACTCCGTTATGTACGTGGTTACTTACGCGTAGTGTTACACAGTCTTGATCATAACCAACAAACAAGTAAAAAAGTCAAATTTACAGCCCAAATAGCTCAGATAGATCCGCGAATATCCCGCGCCATTTTCGAACACAACTCCTTCCAGAAGTTTTCAAAATGAAAGGGATAGTGGTTCTACTCAACCGATTTTCAAAATTAAAAAGGAGTCTGTTCGAGAAAAGGTCCATGTCTTATTTTCCGCGCGTAGGTTTTTTAATTTAAGCAGTGTAAATTTGCAGAAAATCTCTTTCGAAAAATAAATAAAAATAAATAAATAAATAACGATTTGCAGGTAGCACATCCACATAGTGGTTCTTCGTCTACCTGATTCCTGGTCGAATTGGAATTTGGAAATGTTGGTTTTTGAGGAGAGGGGAAAACCGGAGTACCCGGAGAAAAACCTCTCGGAGCAAGGAAGAGAACCAACAACAAACTCAACCCACATATGGCGTCGACGCGGAGAGTTGAAACAGGGCCACATTGGTGGGAGGCGAGCGCTCTCACCACTGCGCCGCCCTTGCTCCCCATACTAACAAAGGCCGTTTTTACTGCATTTTCAAGTTCAAAGAGATAATACTTTCTCTTGTTTAATCTTCTTTGTTTTAGTTTAAAATTGCAGGTACGCCAGTCTCCTTCAAAAAGCCGCGCGTAGGTTTTTAGAATTGGGCTTTTGGAAAGCAGGAAAGCAAGTTTTATCAGCGCTACCTGGCTTATTGTGAGCTTAACTTTTCTTATCCAACTCGCATTCAGATTTGCAACTTCACTGATTATGAATAAGTAATGATATCCTTACATTCGGCGCGATGGTTTGGAAGAGGTGTAAATAGGTCATTTTTGAGTTCCCTCGGGCTTCTGTTTCAAAACGAGGCTAAGCGCTCAGCCGTTAATGTGAACCTGATTTTTCATTCTCATGCAAATAAAACTCATTTTCACAAGAAAGGTTGTGCACTTGGCCTCATTTTGAAAGTGAGGGTTTTTGTAACTCGGCCTATTACAAGTCACACCTTTGTGTTGAAGTGCTTCTCACAAAAAGCTTTGACTTAGCGTCAACGTTGTGCGATAACACACGTAAAACTGCGAAGGACGATCTAGCTAAATACAGTTTCAAAATGAACGTTATGAACGGCATGTAAAATATGCCTTGAGTCTGATAATTGGGCGGCTTTCATAATGTCAAGAACACAAAGAGTGTTGACTACTAACACGACTTAATATTGTAAAGTTTTCCTTGCCATAGCGTCTGACGGTGTATGTCAAACTCAGTGGCAAAAAGCAGCCATTGACAATTAAAAATAAGACGTTCTGAGGTTAAAACTGTTACATTCATTGGCTTCTCGACCATGCATACGTATCAGTCTGCAATTCTGCACTTAGGTACCCTAGTAAGAAAAGACTCGCCAAAGTGCAAATTAACACTCCCTAAACCTGTAAGAGACAAGCTTGTCTTCCCGAGGATTTTACGACCATTCACCTCAGGTTCGGCTAGGTCTGGGCAGGCGTCACCCGAACAAAAGGTTTATCCTTTTTAAAACCTTGGCGCGGAGAAATCTTCCGAGATTTGATAAAATTTATTTTCGGGAAACTAAAGAAATCCCAGGGTTTTCTAAAATAGTTTCGCTCGGGAACGAGCCAGGGCAAGAGAAAACAAGACCAAACCGAAGCAAACAACAGCGCTAAAGAGAATAGCCAGCGTGGCAGGTGCAAAAAGGGGAGGCGGAGGGGAGAACAGCGCGAAAAGGAAAAGGGAAGGGAGAGCCTGCTTTAAGGGGCCAGTGTTTGTGTATTCTGCCTACCTGTTTCCATACTAATCCGATAATGTCAACTGTCAATACATGACCAATCAAAAGTACTATACTTTACAACAACATTGAGGGTGTCTTTTATTACACGAAAGATCGACAAGAGATATTTGGCATCTCTTACGAAGCCACTTTTTAAAACACTTTTTAGAGGAAGCCCATATTAATTGTGTCTTTTACTAATATCCCCCTCCCACCACCACCACCACAAACACGCACCCTCGACTTCGAAATGCTATATGGCAAGCGTTTCTTTTTCACACGTGCTGTTTGACTACGGACACGCTTATCTCTCGTGCACAATTTGATCTGGCAAAGAGACGATCATGACAACAGCTTTTCCACTTGACTTTTTCATATTTTAGTTTGCCTTTTTTTGTTTGTATTCTTTACCCGTTGTTGTTCTTGTTGTGAAGGTGCGTTGAAAAATAAGATCAGACGTGAAGTGACTACCTTTTTTTAATATTCTTGAGAATTTTGATGCAAATTAACGCGAAGGAATTTTCGGAGAATTCCTGAGAAATGACCCTGGGATATTCTAGAACAATTTTGCACGGGAACTTGGCCAAGTCAAGAGAATAACACAAGCAATATCGAAAACAAAAACAACGACAACGACGAAAGGCGACGAAACAAAACTCGTTATGAGGTGACAAAAAAAATAAATCTGACCGTATTTGTTTTTCCTCCGGAGAGGTACCTTTTTTGGTATGGGAGACGAGGAGTTGGGCTTCAGAAGGGAGGGTCGGGGAGAGTCAAACTTAACTAGTTTATCGCCCGGGAGAGTCACCCTTTTAAACTAGACAATCTGACTACCTCTCACCCCATTTCACCCAATCTATATCACCATTTAGTGACACACCCAGTCTCACTTCTCTTTGATAAGTTTTAAGCTTACGTCACCTCTGGCTAAAAGTTTGATCGAACGGATCAAACATCATTGTGTTCCAAACTAATAATAATAATAATAATAATAATAATAATAATAGTAATGGTTTATTAACAGATCCACTGGGTGGCTCTTCCCTGTTAAAGTACATCAATTACAATTAAAAATAAATCAAATTTAAAGGTTATTTACAAATTATTCAATATACAAATAAAAGTAGAAGCAGGATTAACAGAATCGAAATTACGGTGAAACTAACTAATCACTCTGAACTCTGTTACATAAAAAATTCCCTGAAAGTCTTAAAAAGGTTCTGTAATCTCTACAGTTTCTAATAGTTTCTGGTAGATTGTTAAATGGCTTCGACGAATTATCTTGGAAAGTGCCGTTTTCGGTCAGGACCACTAATCTAATTGAATTGCTTGATCGCAGTTCCTTACGGCATTCCTGTTTTATTATTTTAAGATAAACTGGCTAAGCCTCAGTATTATGCAAAGCTTTAAAGCATGATTTCAGGAGGTTCAAATCTCTTCTGTTATTGATTGGAAGCCACCCGATTTTAAGTAAACCCCGAAAGTTCTTAACATAGTGACTGAGTACAAAACTTGAGGCAGCAAATTGAATTCGTTGCAAACGGCGAAGTAAGAATTGTCGTAGAGGGTAAAAAACCAGATCGGCATAATCTAGTTTTGACAAAATCAATGTTTCTGCTAGTTGCTTTCTAAGCTCATATTTGGTGAGATATTTCTCAGTTTTCTTAGTACACAGTTATACAGTGGCGTAGCATCCAGATACCGTTTGCTTGATGTGATCGTCCCACTTAAGATGTTCATTGATGTGAACTCCAAGCAGTTTGCAATTCAAGATTTAATACGTTCTAGTTTATAACCACTGACTGCGATGTCAGGATCATACTCGCCAAGGTGATGTCCTCTGGACATTTGCGGGGTGGATAGGATCATAACCTTGGTTTTGTCGTTGTTAAAGGCGAGGGTACTCTCCTAGGCTTAGACCAGACACTCAGTTTATTAATTGATTGGTAAAAAGCATCTGATAAATAAACCACAGCTTTTCAATCCCTCTACAGTGAGGCCAAACTACTGTATCAACTCAGTTGATAGAACCAAATTTTTCCATTTCACTCCCCACCACCGCAACACCACAGTTTTTTTTAGAAGCTAAACCCTTCTTTCAAAATCAGTGTTCATTTGGTACACTGCGTACCCTCTCAGAGTCAAAACATTCGATGCATAATAAGTTTCAGTGTAATTGTTCGAATTTATAGCCACCCCCGTCTTTTCTTTGCATTTAGTTTTTTTGAGATAGGATAATGATCGAGTTACGAGTCTGAGTTGAGTTAGAGTTGAGTTCGAGTTAAGTTTGAGTTAAGACTAGTGAGTTAGGTTTGAGTTACCGTTTTTAGCATTTTTGTATTTTGTTTTTACATTCTTCACATTCTTCACGCGTTTTGATTAGATTGTTAGAGATTTCCCACAAGAATGGTATTTGCAGCTTATTTACTGGAAAATACAATTTTCGTGTTTTCCTGGGGTGGGGCATTTGCACCCTATTTTTAAGCCCCACCGTGGGGTTTTTGTATGAGTGCCGGGTCCCATCCGGGGCATTTGCACCTTTTCCAAAACAAAATGACAAATTCCTCACAAACGCCCGACAAATGCCCGGGGGGAGGGGGCACGCTTGGAATTGACTGAGCCATAAAACGATATCAATTTGTCATCGTTTATTCGATACTTTTAAGGCGGTTTGTATAACCTGCTACAGTTAGGTCCCCCTATTTTCCCGTAAGATCAAAGAGATCGAGTTCTTACTGTAATGGACGCTCGATTTCGACAATCTTAGGGAAAAGTAGACAGCCTAGTCGCCACTCTTTGATCATCCGCGCGTTCTCTCGGTCAAGGCAAGGTACGTACGATTTATAGCAGCTGTCTAAATTGGACGTACTCAAAACATGGACCACCTCTGTGGACCAAGTCCATGGACTACCTCTGTGGACCAAGTCCATGGACTACCCCCGTGGACCACCCCTTATTTTTGAAGATGAGTTTTCACCAGCCGTCTTAACGAAAATGGGCGAAATTGTGTCATTTTATATTATCAGGATTGAATGATCTATTATCTATTTTTGTGCATATTGTCGGAGTTACAGTACAATTGTAAGTAGCTTTGTACCCGTAATTCAGCCTTATATGTACAATGTTTTGCTGCAATGAGTTTCCTTTAATAAACAGTCATTATACGCTTGTTCAGCAGTTTTTTTCCTGAATTTCACACATGGGTTCAGTTTTAGTCTGGCAGGATAAACAGTATTTGAAGGGAACACGAGTAGAGGTAGGGAGGACCCAGACTTCCCTTCCCTCATAGCCCATGGAAATGTTTATTGGTCGACAAACGTATTGAATCCTGCTCACGAATTCGAAGCAAACATAAAATGACCTGCATCAGTCTGCAGACACTTACAGGTTGGTTCATGTAAACTGCCATTCATTTAAGTCAAGATTGTTGTCGTTACAAAAACATAGACATAAGCTTCCTCCGTAGTGTCATACGCAGCCGTTTTTGTTTCAATTTTCACGCAAAGCGAAGCCAAAAAAAATAGAGCTGCGCAGGAGACTTTTCCTCTCTACCACTCCTCCTGCTCCCTTCAAATATGGTTACTCATCATATGGTTGTGGTTCGACCAGACTGAATGAACCCATTGTATTGGTCGTATATATGGAATTGAAAAAAAATTGAACAAGTGTAACGTAAGAGGAGCCGATAACCCTGATAATTAAAGCTGACCACACTTTCGTCCATTTAAGATCATTTAAGGTTCCTAAAATTTGTTTAGACCTCTGGAAAATTCATCTTCAACAATTAGTGGTGGTCCACAGGGGTAGTCCATGCTCTGGGTCTACGAAGGGGTCCATGGACTAGACTCCACAGGGGCGGTCCCTGAACCGAGAGTACTCCCGTGGGGTACTCCTGGGAACTCTTGGTGGGGGTGTGCCTTCCGGTTCCCCTAATCTTGATCCTATTTCAGACCAAAAAATGTCATTTTTCACACTCGTTTTCAGACCAGACCTCTAAAATCCATACCCATTTTCAGATCTGGCCATTAGGCAGAAATTACTTAGATTAGGGCGCAAACAAAAAAATTCTTCAAATCCATTTCGAATTCGCATATTTCTCTTTCTTTCTTACGTATACTCATTTGGAATTTTCACAATAAGTACGTTCATGCATCCCCGTAGTTCCTTCGAAAACCATACCTGATTCCAGACTAAAATGGGCAAAAACCCTGCCCGATGGGGTGGCACACACCTATGTAGCTTATATAAGGGAGTAACCCCCCCCCCCCCCCCGCGGGGGGGAGTAGAACTACCGTACACACAGTCTTTCGGAGATTGACGAAAAGGTTGCAGCCTTCTTCAGAAATTATTGTTGAAGCCATAGTATACAATCGACTCCCAATAACTCGAACCTTCAAGGGAAATCGAAAAAACTTTGAGTTATCGGGAGTTCGAGTTATCGGGAGCTCGAGTTATCGGGAGCTAGAAGAAAATAGCCGGTAGTAAGGATAAAACAGTTTTACGGCGCAGTGAACATTTTAATCATGGTTGATTGTAGAAATGTTAAGTGAAAATTGAAAGATACCTCTACATTGT
>BOPM01000640.1:190194-204034 GCA_022179025.1 Porites australiensis
TTCGGAGCGGAGGGTCCTTAGTAATTTTTTTACAAATTGGGGAGGGTCAAACCTGTTTTAATTTTATTGTCAACTGGGGGAGGGTCACAGTTTTTTTGGCAAGGAACAAATTACTCCATGTCGCTTCTATTTTGTATATACAAGCAAAGCTACCAGTCAAGATTAGTCTAAATTATTTACAGGTGTCGAAAAATTTATATATTAAAAAACTATATCTTCTCCCAACTAACATAATTGTCTCTCGCTTTCGCCCATATTTTGATGTTTCAGCGCCGGGTTCTGTGATTTATTGCTTTCAAAGCCTCGCGAACTTCTCACTGGCACTTTCTTTCAGTCACGAAACAGTGGCGAAAGCGTTCCCTGTAGGGACAAGTGGTTCAAAAGGACATGTAGAATTTTGGCAGAATACTATTTGAGAATTGAGTATATTGGCCCTTTGGGTTCGGGAACCACCCTAGGTCTTCCGTCTTTCCACTTCTCTGGACTTGCGCTTTCACTTGTTCCCGCGGCCGCCACCAACAGAGTCAGAGCAGTAGCGGGCATCCTTTTTAGAAGGGCGAGTCAGCAAACAGCCACAATAGCCACAAGTTGCTCCATCTGACCTCATGAAATCCTCGCATTCACCACAAGCACATTTCCCTCTTTCTATTCCTCTTACACCCTTGCCCATTTTCAAGTTTTCACCGTACAATCACACGCCACGCAATTAACTACTTTGTGGCAGATGAACGCGGTTATATAAGTAACACTTCCAGTTTGTTATTTTCACTTCCGGTTACTTTTGTTTTGGATAGGTAGGGGGGAGAGTCAGATGTTTTTGTTTGGGTATTTTTTTGTTTGGGTATTTCATTAACCCATTCCAGGAAGTGGGAGGGCCACGACTTTTTTCGCCAAAAAATTCTAAAATACCCCGACCCACCCCTCCCAATAAAAAACGTACCTTCCCTAAGCAAGAGAAAACCAGCAAAGAGAATCGAACAACGATAGGGGCGGTGTTCCACGAATATCGAAGAGAAGCACATGAACCGCTGTTTTGTTGAGCTTACCGCGAAATCATAGGCATCAACTGTTCATGTGAGAACTTGCATTGATTGGCTGAGCAAATCATTCAGTGTGACATGGGTCACATACAGGAAGTAACCCGTGAAAGAAAGTGAACTGGTTTATTCTCCTTAAAAGGATTACTGGTAAAAGCAGGTCTATGGTTGTCACATTAACTTTAACTTATCCCGTTGTATAAATTAGCTTCTTATATCTTAGTTTGTTTCTTCTTGTTTATGTTCGTTATTGTTGTTTTTGCTGAAGTGTTTTGGAAAAAAATAGATCAGATGTGAAGTTACATATTCCATATTTGTTTGGGCAAGATCAAACTAAATGAAATATGCCTACATGGTAAAAAAAGTTTAAAAACAGAAGACTGAGATTTATGTCCAAAAGGGAAAGGGGCGAACGGGACACTTGGATTCATGCGGGGTGCCCACCCAAGGGAAATAAAAAAATTTGAAATACATACATGAGAAAAAAACTAATTGACATAAAAAATCTGTTAGTGGTAAAAGAAGAAATCAAATTGTAGTAAAAAAATCTAATTGTAATAACTTGCAGTTTAATTGTAGAGAAATCTAATTGACCACTCCAGAAAATACCATAACATACCAAAATTTTGCATAAGCATTGTCTTCAGTTTCTCTTGGGAGTTAAAATGGCCCAAAGAGAAACTGAAAACAATGCTTACGCAAAATTTTGGGGTGACAAACAAAGAGCATTATGGCATGTTATGGTATTTTCTCGAGTAGTCAATTGCAGTAAAAAATCTAATTATAAAGCAATCTAATTTAGTGACATAGATAGTCACGTGAGATGGACCATGAGCAGACCAGGTCCACTTAAAAAACACTTATTAAAAGGGAGTTATACAGGTTCTTCAAAAATGATTAAAAACAACTAGGGGACGTACGTAAAACTTCTAGGTAAAACTACATTGAACATGTTGTTCCACAGTTTTACAATACGAACAAAGTATAAAGCTTGAAAAGTGCAAGTCTTACAGGCAGGGACAGTAAGAGTGAGCCAGTAGAGCTCAGTAGGCTGGCCGCAGCGCCTACGTGGATGACAGTTAAAGGTTACATAATATGTAATGTCTACATCAATCTAGTAGTACTGGCTGTTCATGTGTAAAAGAAAATGAGATCGTTGATTTCTCTATCGTAAGGAAAGGCAAGCAGTCTCTCCCCATATGACATTTGGCCTGTCATCAAGCTTAAAATCCATCTGGTGGCACGCTTGTGAACTTGTTCGACCTCAAGTTTTAGTGACTTCTGAGCGGGAGACCGGATTTCTGTAGCGTGACAAAGGTGGGGTTTCATAATTGCTTGATAATTATCGAGACTTTCTTACCGCCACTTTAGTTAACATAGGACGTGATCTCTTTATCAAACCTAGAAGTTTGTTGACTGTTGCTGTAATCAGGTGTAAATGTGGGTCTCAGGTAAGCTTGTCCGAAATAACTACACCCAGATCCTTCTCCTCATGCACACGCAGTAACTTTTCAATAAAGAGAACAAATAAAACTGGACCAAGTAGGCTGCCTTGAGGAACTTCCGATGTAACTTGGGGCCGTTACCAGACAACACTTTCCAAATCCTCTACTAAGGTAATCTGTAAACCAAAGAAGCGTACCGCCTTCCGCACCATATCGTTTGAGCTTTTGAAGCATAACTTAGTGATCAACGGAATCGAAAGCCTTAGCCAAGTCCAGGAGATAACTTCTGTTTGAATATTTTTGTCCAGGTTTTGACTAAAGGCATTAGCAGATAGCAGCTGTGTAGTGCAGAAGCGATTTCGCAAAAAGTCATGCTGGAGCGAAATGATGAAATGTTTAACATGATGGTAAAGTTTAATACACACACAACGTTCCAAGATTTTGCTAATAATGCATAACAAGGAAATAGGCCTATAATTTTCATTCGGTTCCATAGAAGACAACGTTATGACGACATCATAATGGGATTTTATGACAAGGCACTTGATAATGGTTTGCAGGCCAAGGCGGCAGGTTCCAAGCCTATCTTATTTCCAGCCAATCAGAATTTAGGGCGTTACGGACTATATCATTCTTAGGGGCGCTTTTCCATGTGCTCGCCCCCTTTCGGTCGCTCACCGTCACGTTGTTCACATCGCTGGTTTGAACCAATTTTCAGCATTTTTTAGGCAAGTACCCTCTTTTCCTTTTATCTTTCCTGTTATTCAGTGGCTGAGCTCCGTGTTTCAGTTCTGGGCGATTCTTTTATTCGCCGTTTGCGCCTTTTCCTGTCCCGCGATTCTTACCATTTTAGCGTTGATTTCAAGATATCTCACCGTGCCTTTATAAAATGGCACGGAGTCGGTGGCCGTACGGTTTCCAAAACGCTACATCTTGACTTGAATGTTATCGAGTCCTTTCGACCGGAGATAGTTATAATGCAGTTGGGTTCCAATGACTTAACAGACTCCGACCCTTTACATGTTGGCTCAGCTATTGAAGCTTTTTTTAGGCTCTTGCATGACACCTATGGTGTTAAGGTTGTCTGCGTGTACCAGACCATCATGCGTCAGGGCGCAGTGGTCTTTAATCGTAAGGCCAAGCTGTTAACGAAATACCTTCGGGTAGTTTTAGAGCCTATACCTTATGCTACCTTTTGGGGCCATAGCGGGTTTTGGCGCCCGACTCAGAACTTTTACGCACGTGATGGTGTGCATCTCAATTCCTTTGGTCAGAAAAAATACCATCGTAGTCTTAGGGGAGCAATCCTAAGGTCCTTGAGCCTGTTCAGCACAATTTCGTCTTGTTGATATTCAACGTTTCATTTCATTTCCAAGTCGAGCCTTTTAAAGTTTACGTACTTGCCTCGCCATGCCTTTGTTTTATTGACAGCCGTTTATGTTACTGACTTACCGCCTTTATTTAATTGGGCGCATTCTATTTTGGGCTGCACTCATTGTTCTTTCAGTTCTACAGAACTGTTGTTTGCCTTCCGTGCATAACAGATTGCATTTGCTGGCGTTGGCATTATCCATACTTTGTGTCCTGGTGAATATTATGAGTGTGCAATCCTATTCGACCGCCCCTATTTGGGTGTGTCCTCAATGCACTTTGATATTCTTTTACCAGGCATTTATTGCACCCAATTCTTACTACATGGCTCGTCATTTGGTTTTCAGCAGAGTTCGGTTATTCGTCACCGTTATGTGTGCGTAGCTTAGCCACATTACCGTTTAAACAAAAAACAAAACTCAAAGGAAAAATAAACATCCCGGCTCAGACCTTTAATTAATTTGCTCCTCTTTGACTCATACCGTTTTGATATCTTATCTTATCTTAGCGGAAACATATGGCATTTAGCCTTATCTTAATCTAATTACTTTTACTTATCTAAGTTATGCCTCCTAAGCCGAAGCGTACGTCTCAAACACGCACGCGAAGTTCTGCAAAGCGGCCACGTAACAGAGCTGATTGAAACCCGCCCTGTTCCGAGTGATCAACAACAACCTGCCACTTCAACAGAGCAGCCTCTCATGGCTGTCAACATGCAGGCCCTCTCGGCATCCATTTCTAGCGCAGTACAGCTAGCTGTCGCGGAGGCAATGACAGCGCAATGGCCAGCCGCACCCAGCCAGGAGACACAGTCCTCCACAGACCAGTCAGTGGCCAATATAGTGAACACATCCTTGGCCGAGATCACCCAAGGTACTACATCACGTAGCGAAAACGTTGTCACCTTAGCTGAGCCTGGATTAGACTCGCCGGCTCCGAAACAAATTTTTTCTAGCGTGGCTGTTTCTCTTAGCAGTCGGGTGAGTTCCAAAGTCAAGGCCAAAATCTGGTCCAACGAATATCTTGATTTTGGAACTCTCCTCTCGTTTTCTCCCAATAATCAAAAGTATTCTCTGTCTCTCGCCTCTTCGGATGGTGAGACCACCCGCCCTCTCTTAACTTTAGAACCTAGCCAACCAGTTAAAAAGGTCCAAACTATCAACTAGTGGCTCTCTGCATTTAATATCTTTGTTGCGATCTATTCGGAAAAACTACCCACGGACACACCCAAGCTGATGAAATATTGTGAAATTGTCTGCGATATCGCCGCTAAAGCAGGTGACTGGTTGTATTATGACGAACAATTTCGTTTCATAAGGCAATCAGTCCCTGCAAAATACCCATGGGACGCTATTCACTGGGAACTTTGGCTGAAGGCTGTGACAAATTTTCGTCCGAAAACCCAGTTTTCCTCGGACAAGGGACCAATGCGCTCCCGCTCCCAGTCCTTCCCAAGAGGCACATGCTGGCGTTTCCATGCGGGGAAGGTGTGCAACGGGTGCCGTTTCGAACACATTTGCTACAAGTGTGGCTCAAAACACCCTGCCGCACAGTGTTCCTCCAGCCAACCTAAAACACATCCCGTCAAAGCAGGCATTTCAACCGTTGCTGCACAAGCCAGTAACACCCGTAAAGGTGGATCGGCTTAATTTCCTTCTTAGCGGATACGAAACTTCTCTCCGCCTTTATTTAGTTGATGGGTTTACTTTTGGTTTTCGCGTTGGTTTTGACGGGGAACGCTGCTCGTTGCACTCACCCAACCTCAAAAGCGCTTTAGACCAACCGCAAATCGTTCGGACCAATCTACGTAAAGAGTGTGAGGCCGGGAGGATATGTGGTCCTTTTATTTGCCCTCCTTTTCCAAACTTTGTTTGTTCTCCTTTAGGCATTGTTCCCAAAAAAGACCCCTCTGAATTCCGTTTAATTCAACACCTATCGTACCCTTAGGGCACCTCAGTAAACAATAACATACCGGACGCACATTCTTCGGTTCACTACGCTTCTATCTCTGATGCCATTGCGGTACTTAAAAGTTTAGGGGCTGGTTGCTGTTTGGCCAAAACCGATATTAAATCGGCTTTCAGATTATTCCAATTCATCCGTCCGATTTTCCTTTGCTAGGCATGAAATGGGATAATCAGTTTTACTTTGACGTATGTCTTCCTATGGGACTGTCATCCTCGTGTCAAATTTTTGAAGCTTTTAGTTCTTCCTCGGAGTGGATCTCTGTGCACCGATTTGGCGCATCCGGAGTTCTTCACATTCTTGACGACTTTCTTTTTATTCACATTCTTGACGACTTTCTTTTTATTGCGTGTACCGAAGAGCAATGCCGCACCGATTTAAGCAATTTTCTTCGTATGTGTGATTATCTCGGCGTGCCCATTGCTCAGGAAAAAACTTGTGGACCATCTCAAGTCATACAATTTGCGGGTATCACACTCGATTTAATTAATCAGGAAGCTCGTTTGCTGGAAAATAAGCTTCAAAAATGCCGCCTGTTACTTGAATCCTTTTGCAAACGTCGTAAAGTTACTTTGCGAGAATTACAGTCCCTAATAGGTCTATTAAATTTTACCTGTTCTGTAATCGTCCCTGGGCGTGCTTTTCTTCGCCGCCTAATTGATCTCACTATTGGGGGGAGACGCCCACATCATCGCATTAGGCTCACTAAAGAAACCAAACACGATATGGAGGTATGGCTAAAATTTCTGAGGGAATTTAATGGCCGTTCCTTTTTCTTGGATGATAAGTGGAACACATCTCCTCCTCTCGAATTGTATACCGATGCGGCCGGATCAAAGGGCTATGGTGCTATCTTTGGCCCTCACTGGTTCTTCGGCTCTTTTACAGATCAGTGGCAATCCTTCAATATTACCTTTCTCGAACTATTTCCTATTGCCCTCTCAGTGCGTATTTGGGGTTCTCAGATGGCTAACCGATGTATCGTGTTTGTTACTGATAACGCTGCGCTGGTCAGTATTATCAATCAACAGACATCCAAACACAAATTAGTTATGATATTGATCCGTGACTTGGTTCTAACTGCTCTCAATTATAACATTATCTTTCGTGCTCGACATATACCAGGTCTTAATAATACCAGGGCCGATTGTCTTTCACGATTTCAGATAGCACGGTTCAAGGAACTTTCACCCCAAGCAGACGAATTGCCAACAATAGTGCCCGAGATTCTTTTGCCGAAGAGTTGGTCGCTAACTTAGAGAGTCTCTTGAGCTCTGTATTGGCGTCAGGTTCGGGTCAGTCATACCGTAGAGCGTGGACACTATTTCGTGAATTTCACGAGAAATTTTACAAGACAGAAGCCTTCCGTTTACCGTTAACCAACGCGTCTTTGGCGCTATTTATTTCTTTTCTCGAGGGTAGAAATCTTTCGCCTTCGACTATTCTTTCTTATCTATCGGCCATTGGTTATGTCCACAAAATGAAAGATTTGCATGACCCCACAAAGGCTTTCCTTATTCAAAAACTTTTGACCTCGCTCAGTCGTCAGAAATAGTGTGATGTCAGGTTACCGATATCTAAACCTATCTTCCATGACCTCGTAAGCTCTCTCCAACACACCAACTCTTCGGCAGCACAGCGTAAACTTTTTTCAGTCATGTTTCTCACAGCTTTCTATGGTTTCTTTCGCATCGGTGAACTAGCGACCAGGAGCGCGTGTCACAGCACCGTAATTTCGTACCATAACATCCGATTCCTTGCATCCGTTGGGAAAATCCACTCTATTAAGATCACAATCACCCATTTCAAACATAATACAAGCAATTGTCCTTTTGACATTGTTATTCCGGGTGATGAATCTTCACCGTTTTGTCCTGTGAAGTTCATACTCCGGTATTGCAATCTCCGGGGTAACAAGCCCGGTCCCCTCTTCTGCCATGCAGACAATACACCCATTACGGTTAACCAATTTAACACCGAACTTAGGCGCTGCTTAAATTTCTGTGGTTTGAATGCTCAACGCTATAAGAGTCACAGCTTTCGCATCGGTGCGGCCTGTCTCGAAGCAGACAAAGGTTTTTCTGACGCCCAGATTCGCGCTCTTAAAGTCTGTTGCCTTTAAACTTTACATTGGTAATTCTACATTACAAGGAATTTAATTTCGCATGGGTCAGACATGGGCTGCCATGCATCTTGTCTGTCATATGTAGAACTTTTCGCTCCACTCAGGGGCTCTTCTACCTAATTGGTGGTCAAGCAAGGGCTGCACCATGACGTGCTTGTAGTACTTTATAAAATCGTAACATTTCACAATGCCGCGTGTGTATGCGATGATGGTCAGACAGGGGCTGCATCATCTCATACAAGGACTCTGCAGTGCGTTTCTTCATTGCAGAGTCTGTTTTACTGTATCAAAAAAAAAAAGAGTGATGGTCAGACGGGGGCTGCACCATCTCTTAACGCAATATAAAGGTTTCATGTTTTTTAAAAGCTTTAATAGCTCTCTAGTCGGTTGGTGAAGTTGGTCACGCAAGGGCTGCAACTTCCCGACCTACTTGCCCACGGGCTCTGCTGGCGTCTTGGTGGAGGTGCCACACTCTGTGGCTCTTTGGCAGTTTTTTCCCCCACCTTTGCTGAAGAGATACTTAGTTTATTATATATTGGCAGATCTTGAAAATAAAGTTCGTCACCTTTGGTGGCCAAATTTTCTCCAACCAAATCCGACTCTGTGTTTATCTCCTCAGCAAACAAGTGCGCCGCAACGCAGAACCCTTGGTCACGCAATGCAAGGTGTTCAGCGTCCTTAGAGTGGCACTCTTCGAAGACCCTCGCTTTCTCTTCCTCGGTGATAACAAGTCGTCGAAGCGCTGTGCCATCCTTCTCCTTGGCCACGTAGAACAAGGACTCTAATTTTGAGTCATACCAGAACTTTTTGGCAAATTTTCGCAGACTTGGTTTTTTTGCTTTGTAAAGCCTTCCGGATAAGCCTTCTTTTTAAGATACTGGAAGTTCTACATTTAGCGGAAGCCATTTCTAAAACGTTTTCGATTTTCCCTCGAAATCCAGCATTTTTTTGGGAGGGGATGATCAAAACACTAGGGATTTGAGCATCCCGGGAGGGTACCGGGGGATGCCCAAAACGCTGCAGTAATATGAGAAGGGGATGCCCAAAACGCTAGGGATTTTGGAATGGGGATGCCCAAAACGGGGATGCCCAAAACGCTGTGACACCGCCATATGGCAAAAAGAGAAAACCCTGGGGACGATGTTGCTAACATGTATTATGGCGGACATCGAAGGTGGGATTGGCTATTTCTGCATTTCTCGTGAACTTTTTTTAGCTAGAGATGTCAAAAGTGGTTTGTTACGATGTTACAACGGGAGACCGTTCAGAAATTCAAAAGGTATGATTGTATTTTCGTGTTCGATACACCATGGAACCTAAAATTGTTCGATGGGATATGAAGCTAAGATAACGGTTATGCAGCTTTCCCACCGATTTTTTATGTATGTGCTTTTTCCCCTGAATTTGCAAGGTAATTCATTGACGATTATGTCATTACTCTTTTTTAAATTAATTGTATGTGCTCGTCCTTACAGCCACAGAAGAATAATCTTATCAAAGTGATGTGGGATGGATATCTGCGAGGTGTTCACCAGCAACTGCAAAGTGATTCAGGTACTTACATGTACTAGGGAATGTGAATGTTAGGTTTCATTTAATTTTTCTCCTTTCCCTCTGCTTCTTGCTAACATTTCTTCATTTATAAGTGAATCGATCACTGTCACTAAAAACATCCATTTGTTAAGCAAATGAAACTTGATGTTTTCAAGACTCGTACACTGTCGTTACTACAACGAGGAATGACCTACAATGAGCTTATACACTGATAAACAATGAGCTACAATGAGCTTGAATGACCTACAAAAAATTAATGTCGACCTACAATGAGGTACAAGTGTACATTGTACATCATGTACTGTTTAAAGAACGAGCAGGAGTGTATTATGTAGGTTTAAAAACTTGAGGCCAGTTTTTTTGAATGGCTTCAAAATCTCTGATGCAGATCAACTCATTCTTGCACTAATATTTAGGTTTGTGGCTATTTGGTTTTAAAAAATTGGACATGAAATTTAGCCGTGTCTTTTGTTTTTCTTTATGAATTATTAATGCATTTTGAAGACATGAAATTAGCCAATGACCTCCAATGAGTAATAACATTATCAATTGACAGCTCTAAGGACAAAATTTAGAGACATTTTCAACAGAAATGCAAGAAAAAGATTGTGTTGAAAGGTGGGTCAGGCTTCTGTGTAAGCCTTTGCCTTTTTTCTGTTTTCTGTGTAATCTATCACCTTGCATACTACAGAAGAATTCCATAAACTTGATGTTACACATCAGTTGTGCACTGTCATACAACGCTTTTAGTCTAATGCATGAGAGCCCAAATTATGACAGGAATTTAAATTGCTGTCATAATTTATATATTTTTATTCATTTAATGTTGGCAAGCTTTTCTCTAGTTGAAAACTTAAGTGCAGTAACTAAGTTCAGACAAATAGAAAAAGAAAATTCTTGTACGGTGTTGTGTCATTCATGAAACATGAAAATAATAATTTCACATGGTAGTCATACAGTGTTGGCAAAGAAAAAGTGTGATACATGTGCAAGCTTGTTGTTTTGCTAATCTAAGGTCATCCTTCTTCGTTTAGCTATAGCGTCGTCCGACCGACCCAAATTGTTGGCATTTTCAACAAAAAAAAAATAACAACTTAGTTAAACCATTTTTCACTTGAAATAATTCTTTTAATCTGAAAAATGAGCATGGTAACAGCATAATCAGGAAAACAGGAACAAAACCGGGAACATTTTTAGGGTATATTGTGTATTTTGTTAATCCAAATATGTGAATTAGAGTTAACTTTTAACGTCATCCTGGCGTACCAGGGCCTCCTATTCTGAGACTTCTTGAGACCGAGCAATATCAGGAAACGCATTCGACCCTAAACAAAAAAAGGGGGGGACGGCCTAAACCTACACTGTATTGCTTTTTCACCATTCTTGCTGTAGCTCACATGGGTCCATGAGGATCCTGTTTTCACTTGCCCTTTTGGAGATTTACAACCCGTATACTGTTGATTTAATCGACATTCACGATGCTTGTGAACAGAACTATAGAAGTTTTAGTTCATTCAATAAAACAGTAAGAAGAAGAATAATAAAAAGTAGAAATCAAAGATGCTCCTAATCTACAACTTTAAGAAATCCACATTCACATAATATTCACTTTTTGTAAAAATAGTCTCATTTCAGAGGAGAACTTTTCCTCTGCTCATACCTGATATCTTTTGTTTCATTGACTTATTCCATTGCAGAGCTTGCTCATGGCTCGTGTTTTCGTACAATCAAAAACTCTTAGCAACCTGAAAAACTTTGCGTAGTCAGAAAGTGTTTCAGCTACATGTATTTCTTTCAGCCATTGTCCACTTTAAATACTTAACATCATACAGCTACTTCGAGAAATTTTGTCGGAAAAAAAGTGCACGCGACAATCCCGAAAGGTAATATGGGATATGATCAATACACTGCTCCGTGACACTGTAGCTGTCGAACCTACTTTTGTTGCTTTCCTTTAGCACTCGCAAACATACGTCCATGGCCTCTCGTGCCATTCTTTCAAATTTCTTTGAAGAACAGTGAAATCAAAACTACCCACAATACTTTTCGGGATTGTCGCGTGCACTTTTTCCGACAACCTTTCTCGAAGCTCTATACAATAATGTAATTCTCCATCTCAGCAAAATTGGAAACTCCTTTGTCTTTTGAAAATGTTCTTGCAATTTTTCACTCATCGATTAAAACAACTTCTCTAGCAGAGCATGGGGGAAACAATGGAAACAGTTGATGAATGTGTACACGAAACTCAGGTTTCAATCAACAGAAAAAACCTTTTTAGGGCGCATATCATCAGGAACCGCTGTAATGTGCTACTGCAGGTTTCTTCACATGTAATGTTAATTTTAATGTTAATTTTGTTTGTTCTGAGGCAGAAAAGTGAACAAAGGTTGGATAGATGTGTACATGTATTTTTTCATTTGCTATTGATTTTATTTGTGTAGAATAGTTCTAAGCATGATCGTAATTGTCTATGTTGAAATTGATCTACAGCTTCGCTTTATACATTATCTACAAAATAAATCCTGAATCTATACTGTACCAAGCACGATGATGTTTATGGTCATGGTGATCGCTTAATGTACATGGTTGTCATTAAGTACATGTTGTATGTAGCCATCTGTATCGGTATTTGAATAATTGTGATATCTATTCATTTGACTGGAAATGTATACATGATTCTGTGTTTAAAATACATGTATTAAAGGGTGAGGGAAGACATACATGTACACGTAAGATCTTTGCCGTGCAAGGTTGTTGATTATAATATTTTTTACATGGATTGTATACATATTTTTGTTTACTAAATATTATTCTCATGCATGTAAGGACATGCAAAAAATAATGTAGCCTGTGAAACTTCAACATTTTAACCATGCCTTTACTAATAAATATTATTGTATACTTTTACCCAAGAATTTGGCTTTCTCCTGAGGGAAACCCAATTACCTATCAGTACTGAAGCACCTCTTATTCTTGTAAGCAAAGTTTATTTCCATAAATGAAGCCTGAGTTGACACAGTTGTGGGTCTTGTTTTGAAGAGTTTGAACTTTTGCTCAGCAACAAGGTTTTGATTGGTTCAAAGTACAGCGTGAAATGTGTTTCACATAAATTTGCCCTGAGGACAATAAGTTATACATGTAAACTGATTAGAGTCAATGACAATTTAAATTAGGAAAAACTGCTTTTTCTTGTGTCACCTGAGATCGGTGCAGTATACAGTGAGTCAAAACCTCCACGTGCGACCGCCTTTCCAAAACACTAAAAATGTTCTCAGTCAAAGCCTTATACTGGGACCTCTCGTAAAGGACCACCTCCTGTACGCAACCGCGACCACTTTTTTGGCTGACAGTTTTAAAATTTCTGTTATTTTCAACCTCCAGTCAAACGGCGACCACTTGACACATGGTCTTAGTACAGAGTGAAGTACAGCTGTACTTGTAAAAGTGGACAAAAAGGTATTTATTCTTTGGTTGTCATTATTGTTTACAGATCTATTACTGTTTTTATTAATCCAATCTATAACTACAATATTAACCATTACCCTTGAGAAAAAGACTCAGATTTCCTTGTTTCAGTTTCAGAAGTTTAGTTTTTGTTCGTCAGATGTTTTATGAGCTGTCACATAGAATAGCTAATGATTTTGTCAATAAAACTACTAGTAGTTGGCAGGGGAAAGTATAAAGCTTTCATAATTTTTTTTGAATAAATACATGTATACATGTACCACTCCATTTTTTGTTGACTTTGCATATTGGGTGGTCGTTTATTAGAGGATCGACTGTAATTTATTTTTTTGTTTTGCTAAATTAAGTGTTTAACATTTTGCACATGCATGTAATGTCACTCAAATACGCCTGGCAAGTTTCCTGTAAACAAATGAGCACAGTAACAAATCTTTCAGCAAATAAAATGCTGATTACTCATCTGGATTCATCTACTGAGTTAAACTGGATTTGAAACACCAGAATCTTATCAATTACCTTTTCGTCATTTTTGTTGTTCCTTTCACCATTGATTTAAAATTACTCCCAATATACATGTACCAGCACCTTGTTTTTATTCAATTTCTGTTTATTATAAACCCTTTTGGTAAGCTTTCGTACATGTACATGCTGCACCAAGCAAATCTACAAGGAGTTTCAAAAGTACTTAAAATATTGTACCTTATTTTGGCTTAATGGCCTGCCCATGATCTTCTGCTTGTGATCCTTCTTCTTAATAATAATAATAATAATAATAATAATAATAATAATAATAATAATAATAATAATAATAAAAGCTTTATTTATACTGTCAGGAGATATCTATCAGCATTATACAACGCTGGTCTTAACAAGATGTC
>BOPM01000641.1:54359-76664 GCA_022179025.1 Porites australiensis
TTTTGTTTCTCCGCTGTTCGTTTGGTATACATCTCTTCTGGGTTATATCGATTCTGCCAAAAAAGAATACAACCGCCAATCTCGTAAACCAAGCTCAAGCGCTGCTGAGAGCACATTGTAACTGGTTGTGGATTTTATCTTTTTATCAGGCGGAATGCTAACTAATCAGTGTAAAATGGGATTGACAGGCCTACACGACTCCCCAGCGAGTGTTTAAAATAGCCTTTTTATAGTTTGGCTCTCACGAGTATGTCTTTGAGCGACCGCCCTCTTTTATAAGATACGAGGGGCGGTTTTTTGTAGATTTCGCTCAGTAATGGTTGTTGTTCTATTAAATGCCAGTTTTTCATGAGAATTTGCTTTAGGTTTGGCACTGGTGGTTGGTATTGTGTGACAAAAGGCAAGATTCGTTGGTTTGTCTTTGGTTTCTGTTGAAGGGCTAGTTTCTTGTCCTCGAAGTTCACCCCTGAGAGGGTTATGTTAATAAGATCCTCTGGGTAACTCCTCTGTAGCAGATGCGCTTTGAAATTTGTAATTTTCTCTTCGAATATTATTTTGGAAAAGTTTGTTCTGGGGAGTCGGAGGGCTTCCCCTTTAATGAAGCCTTTTTTAACTCCTTGCGGGTGACAGGAAGCAAAATGGGTATACTGAAATGTCTCAGTTGGTTTGAAATGAGTACGCACATCAAGGATTGCGTCTCTTTCGAATCCTTGTCCTTTGTAGATGTAGGTGTCCAGGAATGTTGTTTCCTTATCGGAAGTTTCAGCCGTAAATTTGATCGTAGGGCGATGATTGTTTGCTTTAATTGTGGAGGATTTTTCGACCCTCGATTAGTCATAAGCGAGTGAAATATTAGACAACAAAACCATTGAGTGTGTGCTATCAATATTCAATATTATTTACTCGAGTGTTACAACGACAAATGATACACCTGCCCCTAGGTGTTAACGTAAAAATAAAACAGGCACCGGAAACTCGAGTAAACACGAAATTTTGATTTGACGACGTTCAAAAATAATTGTGGAGGATTTTTCGACCCTCGACCATTTACCCTCGACCCTCGACTAGTTACCCTCGACCCTCGACCCTCGACCAAAAGGCAAACTCTTATTCCTTGGCTTCATACCCTTAGCCGGTACAAATAATATTTACTATTTTTCTGTAATTTTCCCTCTTCTCCCACCTCTCACCCCTTCATAATTCCCTCCCATCGTCCTCTTATTTCCCGCCTTCTGTACCCCTCTAACCCCTTAATCCTTCGAGCTACCCTATCCCTCTCGTCGTTTTCTAGGTCGTCGTTTTCTAGACACCACAAAAGGCGTCTTAAACTAGTGTAATTTTCGCTTTGAAGTGACACTCATTCTATGACCTGCTCATTCGCGTGTAGATCCGCGCGATTCTTGCAACTGAAGAGTGTTTACAACAAGACGCTCGCTTTGAAATGAACTAAATTTTTCTTCAAAGAAACGTTTTTGAAAGTGAGTAGCTTTACAAATCGTGAGTAATTTCGCTAACTGGGTTACAAAGTGTCCTTAATTAAGCTGCCATAATTTACAGCTTAGTAAACTAATTTAGCAAACAGCTAAGTTTGTAATTGCTCAAGTTACCTTCGTATCTTCATAAAGACCATCTGTCTCTCCGTTTAGAAGTAATTTGAGGATTCTTTCCCCTTGCATGTTTCTGTAAAGCTCTGCCCATTACCAGTTCATTCATAACATAGTGTTTTACAGCACACTTTTGATGGTGAAACTCATCAAACGATTCAAAAATGGCGCCTTCCCCTGCCAAACAACGCTTGTTCCCAGGGCACCGTAGCCTGAATTTCATCCGATTACTTCGAGTCGTTATACTCCCTCAGTAACGTCTGAATCGACCAGCCGTCAATGCCGTCCAGTGACGTCACTACGCCTTGACCTTTGCTTTCATTCATGCAAAAAGTAAAACACGATTTTCAAGTGGCAAACCGAGAAATATCATTTGAAAATGTCTGCATGCGATACAGAACTGCTTTTTTTTTTTCATTGTAATTTATGTTTAACGCTCAAACTATCAACTGCATGCAGTACAACTCTGAACCGGTTGTACTAAATTCTATAATCAAACTCGGTCGCAATCACGCAATGAAATAAACACACCACACAGAACACTTAGTTCAAAAACACAATGATTTGCTTAATTGAAAAGAAGCTATTTGGTCCTTAACGAAGAAAAAAAACAAGGAGACGAGAAAGAAAAGCTAACAGAATCAGTAAACTTGACGGTAAAAATAGCAAGAAGGTCGAATTATAACATTGATCTCAGAAAACTTCGCGTAAACAAAATCACCGGCCGCCGAAACCACAAAGCAGCTCTAAATCGAAAACCTACCGACTCTCCGCAATGATTCTTCATTCGCAGTTCAATTTAGCATTTCAGTTTCGAAGACAAGGGCAATTTTGCTGTTTAAGAGAAAGATTAAGCTTATCGAAATGTTTGAACTACACGAAAGAATGCCAGGGATGCGATCTACTGAATATCAAGCGACAATCCCGCTAAAATTTTTCATAATTATACATAATTATGCGAATGTTTAGACAATCAATCAATCAAAACGACTACCCGGTTTTCGGGTAGTGAGGTCACTGGACAGCATTAACGGCCGGTCGATTCAGACGCTACTGAGGGAGTAATAACGACTCGAAGTAATCCGATGAAATTCAGGCTATCATTTATCACGATTTTGTAATTAGTTATTCTCCCCTTTTTTCAGTATTTGTACATGATTGTAATCTACCTGTTTACATTAACTTCTTTTGATAGTGCAAAAAATAAAAAAATCTGAAATGTAATCGCATTGTTTATGATACAAGACAATTATTCACAACAGATATAAAATCTGAAGAACTCTTCATTTAAAAATTCCTGCGCAACGTAGTTACTTATGTTAATTTAAAAATTTTTTAAACGACGTTGTCACAAGAGTTTTAACCGACGTTTCGGCGATGCTGCCTTCTTCGGGGTACAAACTGAATATACACCGTTATAAAGTTCTCCGTTAAAATGTTTGTTTAATTACGTAGCTCATGTGCCCAATTACTTTTTTAACTTTTTCGAAAATAGTTTTGTACCCTGAAGAAGGCAGCATTGCCAAAACGTCGGTTAAAACTTTTGTAACAACGTCGATTTTACAATTTTCAAATTTTATTTTGGGCATTATTTTTGTCATTAAATTTGTACAAACTAGTTTAACATTAGCTTAATAAGAATAAGCTCTTCTCCTTTACGGATTAAACGGCCAGGCCTTCTCTCAAAAACACAACTCTGAAAAATCTTAGTATTTAAGCCATTACTCATTTATTTGTTCTTGAGGATGTAGTCGCCTTTGATTTGCGGTGTCTCTCTGCCAGTGTCTTCACTTGTTCAGCTTCCGGTTCTTCCTCTATTTCCTTTGTTGTATACGTGTACGAGGGGCTTTGCCTTAGTACTTTCTCTGATTTTGGATGAGACTCGGTGAGTTTTTCTGCCCCTCTAACAAAACCGACACCAGTTCTATATTTTGTTTCGTTTGCTTTTTGCGCAGAACCCATTTCAAACTTAAGATGTTGCTTCACACTCTCCGCTTCATTCTTCAAGCGTTTGAGTTCAAAGGCATCTTCAACCACACTGTCATCAGCTCCTAGATCAACGAGCATTTTCACAGCTTGTGCGTTACGATGTTCCACTGCCATTTGAAGAGGAGTCAAACCTTTTGCATTACGGATGTTTATGTTTTGCTCCCCAAATTTCACCAGGAGATCGATTATCTCACTGTCATTGCTGTTAAGAGCTGAACGGTGCAGTGGTGTACATCCACCATTATCTTGAATATTTAGATCTGCCTTATGTTCAAGCAACAATCTGCAGAGGTTTTCGTTACCCACTCCGGCACACAAGTGCAAGGGTGTACTTCCATATGCATCTTGAATATTTACATCCGCGTTGTGTTCAAGTAGCAATTTACAGAGGTTTTCGTACAAGGGTGCATATCCCCGACTACATCGAATATTTACATCCGCGTTATGTTCAAGTAACAATCTACAGAGGTTTTCGTTACCCTTCATGGTACACCAGTGCAAGGGTGTATATCCACGATTATCTTGAATATTTACATCCGCGTTGTGTTCAAGCAACAATCTACAGAGGTATCCTTTACCCTCTCTGGCACACCAGTTCAAGGGTGTATATCCATCATTATCTTGAATATTCACATCCGCGTTGTGTTCAAGTAACAATCTACAGAGGTTTTCGTTACCCTTTATGGTACACCAATGCAAGGGTGTATATCCACGATTATCTTGAATATTTACATCCGCGTTGTGCTCAAGCAACAATCTACAGAGGTTTTCTTTACCCTCTCTGGCACACCAGTTCAAGGGTGTATATCCATCATTATCTTGAATATTTACATCCGCGTTGTGTTCAAGCAACAATCTACAGAGGTTTTCTTTACCCTGTCTGGCACGCCAGTACAAAAGTGTATATCCACGATGATCTTTAATATTTACATCCGCGTTATGTTTAAGAAACAATCTGACGAGGTTTTCTTTACCCTCTCTGGCACACCAGTTCAAGGGTGTATCTCCACATTTATCTTGAATATTTACATCCGCGTTGTGTTCAAGCAACAATCTACAGAGGTTTTCTTTACCCTCTCTGGCACACCAGTACAAAAGTGTATATCCACGATTATCTTTAATATTTACATCCGCGTTATGTTTAAGAAACAATCTGACCAGGTTTTCTTTACCCTCTCTGGCACACCAGTTAAAGGGTGTATCTCCACATTTATCTTGAATATTTACATCCGCGTTGTATTCAAGCAACAATCTACAGAGGTTTTCGTTACCCTTTATGGTACACCAGTGCAAGGGTGTATATCCATCATTGTTTTGAATATTCACATCCGCGTTGTGTTCAAGCAACAATCTACAGAGGTTTTCCTTACCCTTTCTGGAGCACCAGTGCAAGGGTGTATATCCATCAATGTTTTGAATATCCACATCCGCGTTGTGTTCAAGCAACAATCTACAGAGGTTTTCGTTACCCTTTCTGGTACACCAGTGCAAGGGTGTATATCCATCATTATCTTGAATATTTACATCCGCGTTGTTCTCAAGCAACAATCTGCAGATGTTTTCGTTACCTTCTAAGACACACCAGTGCAAGGGTGTATATCCATCATTATCTTGAATATTTACATCCACTTTGTTTGCAAGTAATAACTTGATGAGATTTTCGTGATTTTTTTGGACTGATAAGTGCAGTGACGTGAACCCTTTACTAATCTGTAAATTTACATCGGCTCCATGTCTTACAAGCAAGTACGCTGCCATGTAGTTGCTCCAGTCAACTGCTAATATTAAAGGAGTTTCTTTTCTCTCTTTTCTTTGGGCATTAACGTCTGCTCCAAGATCAATGAGGGTCTCAATGAACTGACTTGAGGATGAACGACTCGCCCTCAGCAAAGCTGTCCAATCACTGTTTGACCCTGGGGCATTAATATCTACACAATCATTTAACACAAACTCAACTGCCTGTTCCACATGATCATGGCATGTAGCCCACTGCAGTTCAGTCAGTCTACTGTTGTCCTTAGTCCACTCGTTATAAAGTCTTTCGATTCTATGATGACTTGGTTTTCTTCTCTTTATAAGAGATAAGATGTCAACTGCGGTCTTCCCTGGAAAATGTTTAGCGTTATTTCCCGTTGTTACAAGTTCCATATCTTCTACAAAGTTACCAAGAAGGCCATGAGCATTTAAAACAATGTTGTATTCTCCGTCTAAGACAGCAGCCTGCAGCAGATTAAATCCAGATTGTTTATCCACTTGCAAGAAAGCTTTTCTCGCGAGTTTCCTCAGACTAACCTATAATAAAAATGATCATGTTCATGAGGGAAAATATAAAGACGGTTTTCATTAGACTCTATTTCAAAAGTATACATTTTTGATAGATAATCGATTAATGCTGTTTCTGTGTATTGCGAATAAACACATTTTAATTTCAATTCAATTCAATTTTTATTTGAATTTAATCGATTTTCACTGCATACACGAGGAGAGCAGCGGGGAAGGACTAGTGGGGAACAGAAGAACCGTACGAGCTACTCCTGACTCAATTGAAATATAACTCACAATGTAAAAAAAAGTAACACATATATCAACTGATAATTACGATATAAAAGTAGACAATGATTTTATGCCCAGGTAACATGTGGGCGATCAGGATCAACCTTCCTAATCTTATTTTTTGCAAAAATTTCTGCAACGTTTTTCTTTTTTGAAGCAAGACAAGCCTAGGTCTTCAGTTCTAAGGATCTCAGGTAAGGTATTCCATAAATAACAACAAATGTAAGGTATCTAAAAGATAGAAGCGACTAATTAAAGACTCGTACGATAATGTATAGGTAACGTTAAACATTTTAGGTAGCACTCCATCTGAAAGACAACGTTTGGCAAAAAGGATTAGGGGAGACTGACAAAATCTGATATCTTACTGGTTGATGAAGACTTGGCCTGGGATCATTCTTCAGCAGTAACTGCACTATGGAGTGGTGGTTTTGACGTTCAGCTTTTTGCAGAGGTGTACGTTGAAACTAAAAACATTTAAGCAAAGTAACATGCGTTCATTACCACAGCCCCGGATATACGCGTTTTGTAGCATGAGGTAAATTAATTGCTGTGTGATAAAATCTAATGACGACCTTTAAGCACAAAACGTCTCCTCCCAGAGGCTATGATTTGCTTAATAAACCTTTTGCTTTTTTGCCGTTCTCGTTGACCTCGCCGTCGTTGTTGCTTACGCTCCCTATCATTGTTCAATGGAATAAACTCACTAACTCACCCTGTCTTCAGCTTTGACGTTCGCACCACGCTCTAGTAACAACCGGACAACAGATTCCTGTCCATACCAACAGGCAAGATGAAGAGGAGTCAGAGAAAACTACAGAAATAGGGAGAAAAAAAAATGTTAAAAAAGGGTGAAAGAAGTCCGCTTGGCCAGCAATAATGATGGTCTTGCATAAGCTAAAACTAGAGGCTGTTATTGGACTAATTTATCTTCTTCAGTTTACAAGGAGAGGCCCAAGTGTAACACTAAAAATATGCCCAAATGCAACGTTTACAGGTCTTTTTTCCATTAGGAATTGGTTGAACAAGGCTACCGGTTTACATTAAGAACAGTTTTTCTTTCATATTGCGAAAATAAAGTTATAACATTTTCAGGCGGGTAAAACGAACAAACAAACAAATTTAAAAAAAAAAAAAACAGACAAATGAAAAAAATCATTTTCATTTTCTGCCTCGCCTGAATCTAAATTACCGTAAAATTACGAAAAGGAGCCCCGGAGCTTATATTTTTCAAAGGCCCTTTTTCAGGGACTTGTTCTTGGTAGGGCTTATATACGTAGGGAAATTTACGTTTCAAAATCGACTAGGCTTACTTGTAGTTGGAAGGAAATTTAAGTCAGTCATTTGAAACAAGTTTGTACTGAAACTCGCCTTGAGGACGTAGATCTTTCAATCTATAACTCAGCCATGCAAGTACTTTGTCTATATGGACCGAGGAAATACAAGCCAAGAATGAAGAGTGAACTCCGCAAACAGCAATATACTGTGACACTTTTTGACTACAATCACTGGATTATAAAGATAAAGCCGTAAATATTCTTTTTTAAAGAAAATCCGCTAAAACCGAATTTTGTGATTTTTCTGCACTGTTATCAACGATTTTGCACTACTGGCCAATCAGAATGCTGTGTTCGTTCATGAACACAAGGCATACAATACTCAAAGGTTTTGGTGCAGGTTTTTGCTTGTAATCCCCGCGAGCTTAAAAGCTAGCGCAGATCAGCGCAAACCCAAACAGAAGTGCCTGCTCGTATTCTACTGAGGATACATTAGATTTACATAGACCGGGGAAGACTAAAACCTCATCTTTTTTATCCACATCTTCGCCACTTTCAATAAGCATTTTGACCGTCTGGTATTGTCCACTGACTGCAGCCTTGTGTAGGAAGCCTCTCGATGCCTATTTCAAAAAATATACTTTTATCAGAGAGTGAATATAATGTAAAAGTTTACATAATCCCAATAGAGTTCACCCTTTCTTGAAAATCCTGTTGATAACAGCCAAATCTATCAGTCCAATTACCTAACACCCGGTTATCTACTATGTTCTAACAGATCACCCTCTGTGAAAGGTTTGAACCCAGGAGCCATTTCAAAAGTAGGTTGAGTTTGATCGTCCGGGTGAAAGTAGTCCTGAATAGGACTGTTGTTGTTCTTGACTGACGTTTCGACAACCTGTGAGGTAGTCATCCTCAGAGTCAAAGTGAGTTGTATCACGTCAGTTGATGGTATTATACTCTGGTTATTGATCTGATTGGTCAATTACGTCGCGATGTTATTGGTCGTCTGTCAGTTAAGCCGTGATGTTATTGGCTATGAAGACTCAAATTGTCAGTTCTCCAGTCGTTTTCTCGTAGTTAGTTTTGCTTGATCTCGTCAATAAGTCCTTTCTACGGCGCTGGTAATTGTTGGCTACGATTCTAGAGATAATTATTCAATATTAAAAAATATGACATTTCAATCCTTTCACCAAGTGGCGTTTTTTCAGTTTATTTTGCTTTGGTTAAATTAACAACGAGAGCACACTACTGACTTGCGTTGCGGGGGTCCTCTTCAACAATGTAAATCCGGATTTTGCGAAAGAATAATTCCACTTTCCCTTCGTCTGCAATCTGAACGATCTACCTCCGCACTTGGATTGTCTAGATTGGTATCTCAATCTCGTTTTAGACTTTTGTTTCATTGAACGACACTGCTTTTCGATCGCAAGAATGTACTCGTTCATCAGGTGATCGATAAACTGGCAAACGTTATCCATACTTCTCCGATGTTCTATGTCACTTAAAAGCTGTAATATATTAAACTCATAATGGTACTGTAACTCAAGATTCGTAAACGCTTAAGGATTCTCACCATTTGAGGTTTCGTAATTGTTATCTGAGTTTGTTTGGTTCAAATTCCCGATAATTTTAAGTTGAACAGTCCCAGTATGAACCGCTACTAGTCAAAGGAATACTTTCCCTTCCATTGCCCTACGAGAAGACTGTTTCAATTAGCGGGAAAAAAAACAACAGCGATGCGAGGAAATTGCGAAGGAGATCAGTGCAGCAGCCAACTATTGTATGAATCAAACTTGTTTACGGTTTTTGCTCTGCCTACCACGACAACCCGAACAATCTGGATTGTCTATGTCAGAAAAAAGTTTGGCTAAAAGGATTCAACCTAAATATCTCAGCAAACTTACTTTTACTATGTTTCAATCAGCTTGTTGTCTATTCCATGCGAAATCCTGTCGTTTATCGGACCACGAAAAAAGCAGTGTTTTGCTAAGTATTTTTTGTTATGTAAGCCTTAACCAGACACTTTTTGGCTGCAGTTCACCAAACTTTAACATTTCTAGACTTAAATGACGCCGGTCTGAAACTTCACGGAGTCAGATCACTGAATAAATCGGGCCGCCCTGGAATAAACGTTCTAAAATTTGCGTCATTTTAAATTTGGACACGCTGAAATGCTTCTAGGGACCGCTAACTTACTGCCCGGCTTCAGATAAGGGCTTTTAATCGGCCTTTGAATGATTTTTTATTGTTTTTAATTGCCAAGTAATAGAATGAGTTGAATTTTTTGCTAACCCGGTTTTCAAACCCCAGGTATAAAAAACTGCTAGATATTAAAAAGCAATTAGATTTTTCTACGATTAGACTGTTCATCCTACGATTAGGTTTTCTGGGCACCTTGCTTTGGTTTAGGTGTCCGGTTCTTGCCTGTCCTTTTGGGCATTAACCTTTTTTTTAATCTTTTTTTAAAAAAATATTGTATCATTTTCTTATCATATGTATCTATATTACCTATATTATTCTATTCCCAGTGCTCGCTCGTGTAACACTGGCCTTAATTCTGACGAATTAGTAGCGAGAGATCTATTTCAGGAGTGTGTGTGCGTTTCTCCCTCGGGAGTGGCTTTCTTTATATAAATAAACACGTGTGTAAGCAAATTTGTCCAGTTTGGCTGCAAGGGCGGAAGGATTGTTTTTCCTGCTATTCCTTATCTTTGCCGATGAACAACCTATTCTGCCGGCCGTGGTTTTGCCTGCTTACATCTTCAGGACGCTACCTGCCGCTGTTCCTTCTCCGGCTGTCTAATAACGCTGTTGTCTCCCGATGTTGTTGCTTCTCCGCACGAGGTAAATTAATTTCTAGTCCCCCTAGTTTGCTTCCTCCAAGTTTACTCGTCTCTCCTGTTGCCTTAGTCGTTTTTCCCGTGTCGGTATTTTTGTCGGTTGGGGCCGGCTTTAAAACATGCTGTCTTGAAGTTTCCTGTGCAGTTGGCAGCCGTTTTACTGAATTTTATTTCTCTGCTTGGCTAGTCACGTTTTGATGAAAGCGCTCGTTCATCAAGAGTTCACACTTACAAATTCATTCACTTGGTTGTGGCCGAGAATAATTTCTTATGCCGGTATTTTTGTCGATTGGGCCCGGCTTTAAAATATGCTATCTGGAAGTTTAGTTCTTGTGCGGTTGGTGGCCGTTTATTCACTCGGTTGTGGCCGAGAATAATTTCTTATGTCGGTATTTTTGTCGGTTGGGGCCGCCTTTAAAATATGCTGTCTTGAGTTTCTTGAGCGGTTGAGGCCGTTCATTCACTTAGTTGTCGCCGAGAATAATTATTCTACTTCTCAGGTTTGGCTTTCGCGTGTCTCTCTAAATTGAGCGATTTATTTTCTCGCCGTATTTGTCTCAGTTTTGTCGTGCAGGAGTTGTCTCACATCCTCAATTAAGGACCCGTTTTTCCTTTTTAACTGAATTTCAATTCAAATTCTGTACTCGGTTGTCGCCGCGGAAATCCAGTCCACAGGCGTGGTTTTATCGTATTTCTTTACCTACGGAGTTCCATATTTTCTGTTTTTCTTTTCGCGTTATAGTCAGTTTGACCTAGTGAATTCACTTTATTTTTTCTGGTGGGACTCCTGGGATAAATTTCCGTTGTTACTGTACTCTTTTGTTTTGAGTACACATTATTCTTGGTGGACGATGAAACTCTCTTTTCACAGTGTCCGGTTGTCAGTGGCTGTGTAATCTCGTTTTCGGTTTCTATCGTAATTTATTTCTTTATTATTATTATTATTATTATTTTATTTATTTATTTTTTACTCGGTTGTGGCCGAGTGGAATTGTCTTCTGCTGCTTTCATGTCTGGATAAATCTTATATAGTGCTTCAAGTCTGGTTGCTTCGTTTGTCCGGGTTGTTCGCTATTTGTAGTGTTTTTCAAATTTTGGACTTTCGGGCTTTCGTCCAGAATTTGTGATCTTTTCATTCGTCACTCTCTATGGACAACTGTCGCCTTGGCTGGTTTCAGTTCTAGGAATAGACCGGTGTTTCCACTCGGACAGCCTCCTCTACTTGGTTTTTAGTTTGAACTCTTATTGGCCCTTTGTTTTTCATCCGTCGGTTAACCTAATGCCATGTGCGTTTCGCCCTGCGTACATAGGGTTAAAATAGGACTGGAAAGAAGATGAAGAAATGGACGGGAAAAAAGCGGCTACTTTGTTCCCGTATTGTCATCCATCCAGTTCCTAACCCCGTCTAACATGGCTTAATCTAGGTGGCCTTAGCTAGGCTTAGCGGATCTGGTATGTTCTTTTAATTTGCCGCCCCGCTTCTTCGTCTACCAAAAAGTCAGAAAAAGGGTAGCAGGACCGCCTGATCGCTGGTTATTTCGTTATCAGCTAGTCGGTGTCAGCTTAGTTTGCAAATTTTTTCTTTTCTTAATTCCCTCAAGTTTTTTCAGTGTTGTGTGCCCTTTTACTTACCGCTCGGCCTATTTATGTACCCCCTACTTTTGGGATGTTTTCGTACCTTTTCTTTAAACGAAATTGCTTGATAGGCGTAGAGCCGTCATAATGCCGGTTTTAACTGTTGTCAACTCGTGGAATCAAAACCTTTAGTACTTCATTTTAATCATGAGATGTCGTCTTGTTGCCATTAAAGAAACTGTTTTACTTTTTCTCTTGTTTCCTGTTTCTCGAACTTGTTCGTCTTCCCGTGCGTACCAGTATTGCCGTGCCTTGGGTGCGGGTGTCTAATGCCTTTTATGCCTCTTTGAGGATGCTTAAGGCCGGCAATTCTGGTGGGTTTCCCTCGCTTTCCCTCTTAGTTTTCCGTTATTTTTATGTCCGTGAATCACCTGTTTGGACACTTTTTGGGGCGTTTCTTGCAATTTACTGGTCATGCTAAGTAGCGCAAGTAGGGGAGGGCAAGCCCACCAGTTTTGTCGGCCTAGCTCCCTCGCCTGATCGGGCCAAATTGCATGCTCATTCAGCCGTATCCCTGTCTTCGGGTACCCGTCTTCCTTTTATTGTATCCAGAGATTTAGCTCATTTGGAGGTCATTTCGGAAAACGTTCTTCCCCATTAAGAGCCTAAGTGTTTTTTACGAGATTAAGTCCGTGAAGATTGCCTTTCAAGGCAGATTCGAGGGGGAATGTACCTTGCACCGTTTCCCCCTGATCGGAATTTGAGGAATTTACTTCCCCTATTATACTACAACATGAGACATTTCTGCAATTTGATTGGCTTTGAGCAGTGGTATTTCAGCTTAAATAGAAATACCTTCCCGCGAAAGTTACCATATGAATCTTTGGCGGGTAGTAGTATACTGTAAACAAATAGTTATACATTCCATAATGGATTGTGCGCGCTTTGGGGCAAGGTTTGAGAGGCTCAACCCCCTTATCTCGTCATGCTCATAACTGTTGAGCCTTTAGAATCGCAATTGCGCCACGACAGACGCTTTCTCAGTTTGTGAATCAAGGATATTTCGTGTATTACACCCTCCCCCTCGGCTGGGAGGCTGGTGCCTATGTGTATCACACAACTGGTTTATTGGCCACTAGTGGCATTATAATTCTTGGAATTCACCCTATTCCTCATACTTCAGTGATTGTCGTGCAGGCCAGGTTATTGTGCACAAGGCGTTAAACCTTCTAGAAAGTCGTCTTCCGCCCCTCCTTGTGCGTCGGTTGGTTGGTCTACGTTTCTGGCTGTACTCCCTTTCTGTAATGTTCGTCCTTCCGGAGATTAGAAGCTCAAGATGAAGGGCTTAAGAGCGTCATTCATCCTGACTCAGGATACTGTGGATCTCGGAAGCTTGCAACGGCTTGCAGGCAAAACCACCTTGTTCTCGCGGCTTTACTTTACACCCGGGCCTCGTCATCTTGCCATCCCGTTAAGCTCCCCGTAAGTCCATCAATGTTTCTGCTGTCCTTCTCAGGGGTATTCTATATTAGAGATTTGTGTATATCCGACAAGGTGTCCCCCTGTTTGAGGGGCATGTAATTAGAACTAACGGTCCTTTTTGTGATGTGTTGAACTCGGGATGGGGTGATTGATTTCCCGGCCTGTTGATTGCGGAATTCCATTGAAGTGCGTGACAGTACTGGTCCGAGCGCCCCCGCTTCCGAGCCTCTTGCCTAGTGTTAAGTCGTATGAGGCCTAGATACAAAGTTGATATCTACGTGTACAGTCTACTGTTAGTTCGCACGTGCTAAAATCAAGGTGCGGGCAGCTGAGGAAAGCTCTTTCCGTCGTCATCTAGTCTTCTACCTTGCCAACTTTTTATCGCCCTGTCATTGGTGCAAGTTCCCTCAGGAGGTAATCTTATGGACGCCCTCCGGGGCTCTCTCCGCCAGTACTTGCATGCTGCTCCTTCGTGTTTAGAGTAAGCTAGAGAAGGAGGCCCTCTTTATATCGCGTTATTGAACTTAGTTTGACACCCCTTTTGATGCTTAAGGCTGCCGCTTGACTTTTCTTACCTGATCTACCAAAGAGTCCGCCATAGTTAATGTTTTTTCCTTCGACTCTCCATCCTTTGGACGTCGCTCAGTAAGTCTTTCCACCTTTGACTTTAGTTGGTATAGTGCTTCGGTTCCTTGCCTCCGCCTCCCAACCCTGTCCTTTTAATGCCTCCTTAACCCCGTCGTTACCGGTGGCTTGTTATCTCGGGTGCGCTATTGATTTTTCTATTGATTATATTCTGCTTTGTTGTGTAACAATGTTCGTATGCAAAACTACGACTGCTTCCTTTTAGGCAAATGTGTTGGCAAAAGGGTTTCTTACTATAACTTGGGTCACACTTTCCTCATAGATACCAGAATGGAACCTCTGTAAGCGCCAAAAAAAAAAAAAAATCTGGAAAATCACAACTTGACTGGAGGCTTAGTTTTCAAATTTCTTGTCCTCTTTACAGCCCCAATAGAATTTATCTTAGGCCTCACCAAAAGATGTTGTTAAATATTTTTTATCAACGTTGGCAAAGGCAAACAATGCTGTGTAACAACTCATGTCAGTCCCTTGGTTGCGTATACGCAGCCTTGTACAGCGGTTACTGTTATGCGAGCGTCCACTGGGAATAGATTACAGTTTAGTGTGCTCTTTCCCAATAAAGTATTTACTAAATGAATAACTTAAGCAAAACAATAACGAAAAAGCAAAAACAACACCAAAACACAAAAAAATTGGTCAAGAACATGGCCTTAAAAATTGGGATACATGTTGTATTGCGCACAACGTAGCACGAAAAAAACCGATGTTTTGTTTGCGAAAGCAAGGCATGTAATACTCAAAGGCTCCCCATGGAGCCTGTCGTTTCCAAATCCCCTCCCCACCGGCTCGAAAATTCTCGCGCAGAAGCCTTCGCTAAACCTCAATCTGTCACAGCTATGACAGAAAAAAATTCGAGAATCCACTAGCGAAGCGAAGGAAAGAGGTCAAGCTAAACAATAAATTTACATAAACTGGGGAAGAATTAAACCTGATCGACGTCGACAATGGAGGGCACAAAAACTTCGAAAACCTTCCTTCCACATCCATAACGTATCAAATATGCAGATGTAGCATCATATGCGCTTCTCCTACCGCTTGGATACAGCCAATTGCCCTCCTTTCCCCCCTCCAAACAATGTTGGGACGAACAAACACTTTTAGGACAGGGTAAAGTGTACAGGGGTGCACAAAAGTACAACATTGCTTGGGGGCGAGGGGGAGAGAGGAGAAAATCAAGGCAGATCGTGTTAACTGTCCTAAGAATTTTGACCTCCATAGTAGTTCAAAGAATATCCTTTTATGTAAATGTAAAGAGATTACAAATTCCTGTAGATAAAAGCCAAATTCATTACTCTGGTGTAAAACGTCATCCAGAATTTGATTTTAAACTCTCTTCGCTCCCATATTAAACTTTACTAACTGTATCTGTATGAATACTAGAGATAATGACTCAGAACTGTCGGAGCAATTGTCCTCCAGGGCGGCACACTGTAATTGGGCTCGCAATTGTGTACAGTTAACGATGTTACAACTCATAATAAAGCTACGCAGTGCTGAGTTAGATTTAGGTTGAAGTAGTTAACAATACCAAGTGACTTTTTTTATACTTTTTTTGCTTTGTTTGAATACATAACGAGCGCAAACTACACTACGTATCTTAATGAACTTACTTTAGCCTTCTCAGCTCTGGCCATAGGTGATAGAGCCTGCTTCCTGCCCTAGGATAATAATAAATGGATAAAGAAATGAATAAATAGATAAATAAATAAATAAATAAATAATAACTTATTGTGCCAACACAGGTATTTGTTTAGTATAAAGCTTCCACCCAACTTCGAGTTAACAAGCCGCTATGGGAGCGTACACTTCGGCGTCGTGGTTGTGGATTAATCGTGAATGCGGAGGAATAGTAAAAAATTATATTTTTCCGAATACCCTTCCTTACAAGTACCCTTACTTTTCTCCTTTTGTGCAACAGACGTCTTTTAAAACTCTACACCTTCTCGGACAACGTAACTAGCTAACATCAGTACACTCCCTTGCTGAAAATGAACAATCTGGATTAAGAAAAAAAAAACAAAAAACGGCAGAACAGCCTGTTATCATTGCTTCAGGCCGTAGTACAGAACAGAAACTTTGATCTATCGGCGGGGAATTTGACCGGCAAACCAATAAATTTGGGTTTTCCATGGTGTAAAACGAATTCCAAGCAAGAAAAAAAATAAAATAAAGAAAAAGAAAAAGCGGCCACGAGTAAACTGGTCGGCGTCAAGTGCTGTGAAATTTACAGGAGTGGCTTGTACATAGTCTAATGATTCTCACGGGAACTGAGCTAAACAACTTAATCAACAACTAAAAAAATACATTTGAGCTTACTTCACTCCACCTTGTATCCTCTTCCTGACCTGAATCAACTGTTTGACATGAAGCTTCGGTGATACTTGCCACTCCTAGTAATCAAAACAGCAGTGTCACCAACAACAAGATACCAGTTATAACGGCCTGTAAGACTTGTTTTAAGCGGGCACCCTCGGGGGAAGCTTTAGTGGTTGGTTAATGCATGATGTCTGCCTTACAAATAGTACTTCCAATGGAGGGGAGAAGTCGTTGCGTCACATTGACATGATAACAAATTTTCTGGGTGACAACACATCGAAAACGTCACTTAATTTGTCAAATGTTGGCGAAGTTTCAATTTGAAAGTTAAGAACAAGAAAAAGAAATAGAAAATTTCTGTGTTGTGTTCACCTACTTAAAAGCAGGCGCGTGAAATTAGGAAGTTTCGTGTCGCAGTCGTGCAACGAAGGCTAAGAAATCTATAAGAGCGTGATGCACGTGCAGAGTTGTTGTTTTGCTCTTGCTTTTTTGCCGCTGTTGTTGACTTCGCCGTCGGTTAATCTCCCTAAAAATGGGATCCAGAAATTCTGTTACTATGGTTACGTGACGTCACACTTCTCTCTTTTAGCATCAGGCATAAATCTACTCAAATCTAATGTTGGCAGTTTTTGTTTATTTCAACAAAACGGCTCTTTCTAGTCAACCTTTACGTTTTACCTTAGGTTTCCCCTTTGAAATCCGTAAAAATCTATTCAACAAAATACGGAAAAAATCACCACAATTTGTATTTCTCCCACTTTTTACATCCGGGGACTTTTATGTAAAACTGTCAATCGATACGTGCGAACTTAACTTCCTGCGCGATTTTGCACTCTTTACTTAAATTGAAAATAAAAATAATACTGAACACTTTACATTGAAACTTCTACTTTCTGCTCAGTAGAATAGAAAGGAAAGGTCTGTAGATCAGGGAAGAAACTAGGCCATTTCGCCGGTGAGCCTCATAAGCTGTGCAGCTCAGTCAGATGAAACAGGATGAAACAGCAATCCTAACCCATTTAACTTACATGTAGGAGGTGCATTCGTCAATAGCTAATGTTGTTGACCTCCATTAGTCTCCGAATGTCCCTTTATCATTTCATGATTTTTATAGGTATTCACATGATTTCTCGTGCAATTTGGAAAAAATAAGCACGAGTAAATTTTTCAAAGACTAACAAAAGTGCACGAACCCGTAGGGCGAGTGCACTTTGTGGTCTTTGAAAAATTTACAAGTGCTTATTTATTCCAAATTGCACGAGTAAAATCTTACATGGTCAACAGCCCCATCATAGCTGGATTCATGGACTAAAACCCGAAAATGAAGGAGGCAATTTGTTTTCTTTCGACGCTGCCATCGATGGGTGAGTGGAGCCACAGTTGTTGTGATGTCGGAAACTGCCAGTATTAATATAAGATTTGCTTTTTCTCACCACTGGGTTTTCATGATTTCATTAGGCCTACTGCAAGAGTCATCGTACGTAGCTCTTCTTCGTCGGCTTCATCGTAGTCGTTAAGGAAATTTATACCTCTGTGGCCTGTGACGTTGGCGATATGTTCTGAACTTACAATCTTTGCTTTCTTCAGCTTCCTGACTGTTGTTTTTCTTGCACAATGATTCGTAAACTTTTTTCTCACTTTCTTAAAGGCTAGTACCGACTACGGATACTTTCATTATGTTAGTTATGGTATCTTCGCCCATTGGTTTTGTTTGGACCAGATGTTTAAATTTTCAGTTTCGTTTGCTACTGAGGTAAAAAAACAGACCATCGTATGGACGTTTTAATAGAGGTTTTCGCTCCACAAAACACTCAAAGAGAGCAACCAGACACCTTTCTCCTCCAACAAATAACGTAGGTGACTTGAAATCCCTGTTGTTATCATGGAAAACTTGTATCCTTGTTCATTTAAATGCCTGAAAAGTGTAGTTGCGTGTGGTTACAACCGTTTTTGTTCTTTATTTTTTTACTTTAACGTAGTCTGTTATAAGTAGCTTGTTTTTTAGTTTCTCTGGCTCATTTTCCTCAATTTTGTTGACAGTGTTTTTCTCTTAGCAACGCATTTTCAATACATTTAGCCAGAAAGAAGTATTTCAATGTGTTCGGGTTTTTGGAACATTTTTTAACTTTTCTATTGTTGTTTTGCGTACAAAATAAAATCCCGTCTTTGTCTGAGGAAAACCATGGCCATTTTCTTGAATTTTGTTGTTAAAACAGCTCTAATCTGATTAGTTCTTGGCGGTTTCTTTTGTGTTCTCAGCCAATCAGAAACCATTTGTAATTTGCAATTGTGTTACAAGTTTGCACTCGTGTTACAGAGGAACTGCACTCCTTTCTTAGCCAATCGGAATTGAGTAATTATTTCGTGCATATTATTAAGGTGGTAAATGACATTTTGTGGACATTCTAGCCAAGATGTTAACATTTAGCTGAATTATGCACTCAGTTCTCTATTAAGCATGAGGGCCATGAGTAAAAAAGTTTTGACAAAAAATTTCTCCCACCAACTATCCATGAAATTTGCGTTAAATTAATTGATACTGAAAAAGATACAGGCAAATTGCTCCAAGATACATATTAAGCCAAAATACATGTTCCCCAAAAAAGCTCTATAGAGACTGCCCAGCTCACCTGAGATTTCCATAAGAGCTTTCTTACAAATCAAGTAGTTTTCTTCTTCTATAGTTATCCTCAATTTGACATGGTCCAACCCGAGCTTTCTCTTCAGTTCATCAGTCACCAAGTAACTTTCAGCGATATCATTAAGGCAACCCGACTGATAGTCATTCCATAGTCTCTCAAGACTCTCCAGAGTGGGGCACTCTGCTGTTATTATCAAAGACCCCCTTTGCACAGACTTCACAGACACATCGTGAACCTCCACAAGATGTTTAAAAAAGGCACTTAAACCCTCAGGTGTTGAAGGACTATGGTGTATCAAGTATTTGCTTGCGTGAACTTCTAAAATGTCATCCAAGTTTTCTTGTTGCTCATCGCTTAGATCTGGGGCACTGATTATAAGTTTAAGAACTTTAACAATGGCGCCTAGAAATTAAGAAAGGAACTGTGAGACGGAAGACCTTAGATAACAATTCGCAACAGTGTTGGAAATTGGCTACATTGCATAAAAAGCATTTACTTGCACAAAAATATTTGTTAGTGCGTCTCAATGACGAGTTTGCTTTCGTCGGGGTTTTGCACGTTTGTCAGAAGTACGCTTCATCTCGGCTTTTTTAAAAAAACCTTACTTTTTGCTGAGAATCTACCTTTGAACACAACAACAATTATTGAATGAGCCTGAGTAATAGACCTTGTCATGGTTTTCGACGCCATCTTGACGAGTAGGCAAACGCGTGCGAAATTACAGTGTTTGTATGAGAATCTAATTTCGAATAATTTCCGTAGAACAGCTGGTCTGAAAAAAAATATGATTTGTAAACTAATGTTTCACTCCTAAGGATTCTAATAAAACAAATTTGAGGGCGTTACATGCTCTAGAAGACCTAGAACCACTTTTTCAAGTTCCTATACATTTTTCTGTAGGAAAATCCGGACCCGGGAAAATTACAGACAAACATATGGAAAATCTAAAGCAAGCCTCTAGAGAAATTTAAGCACAGGTACGCCGCCAAAATTTTTTAGGACAATCCTGTGCTTTGTAGCTTTAGTTTACAATTGATTTTTTTTTCAGAACAGCCGTTTTACGGAAATTATTCGACATTAGATTGTCATACAAACACTGTAATTTCTCACACGTTTGCCTACTCGTCAAGATGGCGTCGAAAACCGTGACAAGGTCTATGACATGAAGAATTATGCAGGTCGAGGAGATTGTTCGGCCTCGGCGGAAAATAGCCTCAGAGATCAGCATAAATCCTCACATTAGACGAAAGCCGAATTTAATAATTGTTGTATTACTTCTTGATTAGAAATTGCTACATTAGCGATAGAAAGTTACGAGGTTTCGACCTCTCCGAGGTCATTCTCACCTGCGAGTAAAAAATAAAAAATCAGCATCAGCAATATTACAAACGGTTTAAAAATGTTTTAAAAGGTAAGAATGCAATTAACCTTGAGACGCGATAAATAATTTTTGTAAACAATGAGTGATAAAATATTTATAAAATTGAAAAGAAATAATAATAAAACTAATTACAACCGATCTAAACAAATAATTTTGCGTGGATAGAATTAAGTATTGGTTTCAGTTCTTTGTAAATTAAATTGTAAAAATTTGTAAATTGAATTGTACAAATTTGTTTACCCACAAAGCACTTAGGGGTTCTTATGAACTCGTTTAAACGTGTCCTTGCGTTCCAGATCGAAATGGAATTTTGATAAAAAGCATTTCAGAAAGCATTTCGAAGAAATATTAAAAGATAATATATTTTCAATTCGTTTTGTTTACTCGATTCATGTAATCGAAGTTTAAAATGCTCGATTTTAGGGGTCAAAAAAGGCTAGGTCACGCCCAGATTGGTCTCTTTTAGGGTTTAATTTTTAATTCAAAATTTCCGACGAGCATCCCCGTCCCTTTCACATGGGAGTACCCCCCGGGAAGACAATCAAGCTTTAAAATTAAGCGCAAATTTAATTTGGGGACGTATTGGCTGATCCCTCAGGCGGTTTCGGATTGCAGTTCCCTAGTGCTCTTCAATTTGCTGGTGAAGGTGTCGGCACGTGTAACCGACATAACCCGTATTATACAGGTTACACTGAAAATGATACACATTGTTGATTAACAAGGGGTGGCTTCTCTTCCCTCACATTGATTTTAACCTTGATCTTTCGACTTGTGTACACAGGGCTGATTGCATTTGGCGTGTTTTGTGCCCCTCACCCTTACTGGGCTGATATCGATTGTGCATATTACAGGCATTTAATTCGTGATATTCAATTAAAGGTGGCTTTGTGCCTTTTGCTCTTAGCCATTTTACTCCACAATGCGTCTTTTTTCTCCTTTTTTCAAAAATATCTGGGTACGTGTGGACGGGGCCTAAGTTCTTGCTGAGGTATCTTTGACACACTTTTTTTCCTTCCATTTTCTTTTTTAAAGTTATGACTTATTTATGATGACCATTTTGTTTGTTTGTTTGTTTGTTTCCAGGCAAGTTCGCCTGTTAAAGTAAATTTTAATAATAAATTATTGTCATTCAAATTTGAGAATAGGTATATGAACCCTTTTCAACCCCATGGATTTGCTTCACACAAATATAAATGAAAAAATTGTCTTGTCGATGACACTGAAATAAAGAAACTTGAAACTTAATTAAAAACTGCACAATTTCTCAAGTTTACGAGCTTTTTAACATTTCAACTTTATTTGTATATATGTAAACGGCGACGCCTTCCATGGGTTAACTCATATGCTAATGAGAAAATGTAAACAATAACGTCTGCAAAGATTCGCAGATAGTCAGGGACCAAACTAAGGCCTTGATAACCTGGTAATACCTGGTAGTCTGAAAAGAAAGAAAATATCATTGATAAAAGATGAATCTTCATTGAGGAGACCAGAAATATCGCCGGAAAATTATTTTAGTCTTCGTCGTTTGAGTGAGTATAGGCCGGTCCCCAGATTTGCAGTTTTTTGCGAGCCCAAGGTAACATCTGGTATTAAAATCTGAGTACACAATTACAATGAGTGAAGGATTGCACAGCTAAACCTTAAACGGCAGCAAGTCCTGTTGAAAAAATCACCTTTAAGTGTTCTAACAATCACCCCTAACCACCCCCGAGATGTACTAATGGGCAATAGCAAGAAAAACAAATCATGTTTTTGCTTACTTGGATCACAAGAAGATTCTGACATTTTACGCTTACTGCTATTTTGTGACTGAGACACTTTAACTGTGGATGTTTCAGTTTGGTTTCCTGATGCAGCATCAACTTTCTTTTCACAGTTTCTACCAAGGGACGTTTCTGAAACAAGCTGCTTGTCGTCATAAGACTTTGTTCTTGGGTTGTTGTCATTTTCCATAACAGGCTCTGCGTAAGCAAACTTTGGTTACAACAATAACTA
>BOPM01000641.1:80122-105291 GCA_022179025.1 Porites australiensis
TTGTTTGCCGACTACAGTAACCAGGAAAGGACATTTCACGAAAAAGGAGTATACAGAGAAGTAAGAAGAACTGCTGGGAAGAAGTATATCGAGTGTGTTTGTTGTGAACTACTGCTGTGGAAATAGAAAAGCTTCTGCAGATAGGGAAAGAATTCGGATTGGAGGGAGAAAAGTTGCTTGAGTTTGTAGAAAAGCAACAAGAGTTAGAAGAGGAAAAAGAAGAAAAACGTCGAAAACTTGCGGAAGAAAGAAGGAGGGAAGAAGAAAAAGAAGAAAAACGTCGAAAACTTGAGGAAGAAAGAAGGAGGGAAGAAGAAAAAGAAGAAAAACGTCGAAAACTTGAGGAAGAAAGAAGGAGGGAAGAGGAAGAGAAAAGAAAAATGTAGGCAGTTAGAAGAAGAATAGGAAGAGAGACGTCGAATACGTGAGGAAGACAGAGGAAAAGAAGAAGAAGAGAAAGAAGAAAGGTGTAGAAGAGAAGACGAAAAAAGAGAAACTAGGCGGCAAGAACGCGAAGTGAGAAAATAAGAGCTGGAAGCAGACCTGTTGAAACAGAAACAGGCTATTGAAGCCGCTAAGAGAGAGCATGAACTAGAGCTCGCTCGTCTAGGACAAGGCCGTAACGATACCGAACGTGCTGAAGTGAGAGAGGATAGGGCCAAGGCACCTATGCTTTCCTCATTTGTTGATGGCAAGGACGACTTGGATGCTTACCTGCAACGATTTGAGAGATTCGCAACAACAGCTAAATGGGAGAAGACAGGATGGGCTTCGAAACTTAGTGCTCTTTTGTCTGGACGTGCCCTAGAGGTTTATTCGCGATTATCTGAGGAAGCAGCCCAAGATTATGATTGAGTGAAGTTAGCTTTGATGAAGAGATATGACCTTACAGAGGATGGCTATCGTCGTAAATTTAGAGCACCAAAGCCGGAAGTTGACGAGAGCCTGAGCAGTTTATAGTGAGACTGGATAGATACTTGTTGCGTTGGTTAGAACTTTCGCACACTGAACGATCGTTTGAAGGCCTGAAAGATCTAATTGTGAAAGAAACGTTTATTGACTCTTGTCCAAAAGAGTTAGCTATTCACATTCGTGAAAGAGCCCCGGAAACGCTTGTCCAGATAGCGAAGATTGCCGATCAATACTTAGAAGCACACGGAAAGCATCTGTTCAGCTCCGAGAGCAAGAGGCCACAAGTACAGCCCAAGGCGGAGGAAACAAAGACTGCACAGAGTGACGCAACAGCCCTCTAGTGTTACAAGTGTAATGCCAGCGGAAACAAAGCTATTAACTGTCCAACTCTAGCTGCTAGCGAGGATCTGTCGATCGGGTGGACGAAAGTCAGAAGGCCAAGGTAAAGATGGTAACCCTGTGCAACGTGGTCAAGTTAGTGCTGGCTGTTTGGTTAAGTCACTCGATCTTAACGCTACCCCCGTGGAAGTCAAGTCGTGTATTCAAAATGATCAGCCTCTGTTAGCCTGTGGCAAGAAAGTCCCGTTGCTGAGTAATGCCTGTTTCGAACCCTTAATTGGAATAAGAAGTAAGATGCCTGTTGTAAAAGTGGAGTTGTAGTCAAGAAGGACCTTGTCGGCGAGGATCAGTTCACCAGAGACTTAAACGTTATGTTGCTTATTGACAACACAGCAAGGAAGGTGCCTATAGCAAGAATTTATGTTGATGCACCTTATCTTAAGGGCCATGTAGAAGCGCAGTGCCTTTCAGATCCTATCTACGACCTAATTATTGGCAATGTACCTGATGCTAGAGACGCACAAAATCCAGACCCTAGTTGGCAAGAGGCTTGTGCAGTAACTACAAGAAGTCAAGCTAAGACAAAGGATGAACGCATGGCCTTGAAGGTGCCAAGTACCAGTGAGAGCCCTATTGTGGATAGAGAAAAGCTCAAGCAGATGCAGCGTGAAGATGAGAGTCTGCGCAAGCACTGGGATCGAGACGATGTGCTAGCAAATGGTCAGGAAGAGATTTCATTTGAAGAAAAATGTTGAGGACTTTACCGTCTGTACAAGCACCCTTATGTGAATGGTGGTAAACCGCTTAAACAAGTCATGGTACCTGAAAAGTTGAGGCGCCCCATAATGGAACTAGCTCACGGATCAATCATGGGTGGTCACATGGGCGTAAAGAAAACAACAGACAAGATCCAGAGTGCGTTCTACTGGCCTGGAATTCAAGGTGACGTGACTCGATTTTGTCCTGAGTGTGATGTTTGTCAAAAGACTGTAAGTAAGGGATCACTGCCGAAGGTACCGTTAGGGAAGATTCTGCTCATTGACAAGCCCTTTAAGAGAGTAGCAATAGATCTTGTTGGGCCTATCAGTCCTCCGAGTGAAGAAGGACACAGGTACATATTGACGCTGGTAGATTTTTCGACTCGCAACCCTGAGGCTGTACCACTAAAGAAAACTGATACGGAGACTGTAGCAGAGGCATTGGTGGATATCTTTAGCCGTCTAGGAGTACCCGAAGAGATTCTGAGTGATCTGGGCACACAGTTTGTTTCTGATTGCATGAGAGAAGTTACTCGACTACTAAGCATTAAATAGCTTACAACAACGCCCTGTCACCCGATGTGTAACGGCTTGACGGAGAGGTTCATCGGAACGATGAAGTGCAGCAAATTTTTACCAGCAAAAAGAGCACCGACGATGTAGGATAAATCATTAAAAAAATTCGTTACACAGTTTCTTTAGCACTGTCACAATGCTGTCTCTAGTCTTTCAACAACAATGAAATTTGCAAGCTTGAAGTGGATTGATCATAGAAATAACAAATCAGACGAACGTCTCCTTTATTCGTCCTCAAAAGAATCGCAAAATTAATGATCTGTAATTTATTATTATTATTAAGAGGCATGTAAGTTACTAATAATAGGCAAGTTTGGAAATATTGAAATTAATTCTTGGTTCCAAGTGAATTATAAAACAAAAGAAATAGCATTAAGATTCAGGGATCAATAACTTTTTTTGTTTTATTCCCCTCCGCCTCGGAGCCAAGGTAGAATTTTGATAATTTGAAGCTGCTGTATTGCTTACTTGGGTCTGAAGCGGAGCCTAAAGAAGCAGATGTAAACAAATTTCCGTGAGATTCTCCATCCATTTGTTGAGTTTTTCGAGGAGGCTGTCCATGAACTGGACGTCGTTCTTCTGAGGGTCTCCGAGATGAGTTGCGTGTTTTTGCAGCTTGCTTTTCAACGGCAGAACCATTTCCTGGTACATTGGCTTCTTTATCATCATTTCCTGAGAAGAAGAAAACAACCGTAATGGTTAATAAGATGACTCCTCCGAACATAAATCTAACATAGTCATTAGTTTTCATCAAACGGTCATTGCATTTGCCTGGGAGTAGTTTGTCATAGTTGGGTTACGGTTAATTGTTTTTCCCACAAAAACTAAATCTACTCGTCCGTGCTAATAACATAGCATGTATACAGTTGTGAAATTGGTAATACCTTCCACCCGAACACAGTTTACATTAAAGCTGTTTTTTTTTTTAAACTAAAAGGCCTCTTCATGTGCCACTACTTTTTTTCTGTCAATATCGAAATGATACCTTAACAGCAAAATCCTGCGATTAAGAACCTATTGGTTTAAGAACCTGCTTGTAATACCGACAATATGTGGACCTCCTAAGTCAAGCAAGATCAAGCAGGTAATTCATATATGAGGGTTAACAGTTTTATTTAAGAAGTTTGACTCTGAGGTTTCAATTTACATCACAAGAAATCACTGGACCACCAGTAGTAGCGACTACATATATGTACATTCTGTAGTCAATTTTGTTATGGCCATCATAACAATGTTATGAGTAAAGAATTTATATTTAAGGACCTGCAAACACAAGTTATTTATTTTTCTAGTACTCTGATCAGTACTATATCTACTAAGAACCTTCTTATCTTAAATTACCAATAACCGCCCAAAAATACAACCATGATTCATCCAACTAAGTTATCCTTTTGACTGTTCTCCCGAAAGGACCATGTGCAGGTAGGCAATGGTTACACGGCAGGGGTTTGTCCACAGGCTCAAAGTTATCATGACCACAAGACTCCATCATTCGACTGCATCATTCACTTCGGGAGTGAATGGGTTAATCAAACACTACAGGAAGTGTTCAGGTATTAGTGTAAGAAATATTTAAAAGTTAACACGGTAATGAAGTATGTGTGCAATACTGTAAGTTCCGGATAAAATAATCATGAGCAGGATATCTGTATGCTGCTTACAATAATGAGGTGCAACTTGGCTTTCCTAATAAACAAAGCAAGCTGGTCCTATTATATATTATCCATCCCATAATGGAAAGGTTACACCAATAATCACAGCTTCAACACTGATCACAGCTTGATGATAAATCATCGTCTCTTGTATTTGAAACACATTGTTGTAAATGAGAAAACATATCTCCTACTCATGTCTTCTTGGCAATAGTTGGTTACGTGATCAACTTTCTGTAAACACAAAAACAATTCTTCTTGGAAAAATGATTTTATTAGGAACTCAAATGGCGTATAAAAATTAGGTAACCTGTAAACTTTTAGCCGCATATCTTCAAAGCAGCGATTGAAACGGCCACTGAAAGTTTTAATGACTTGTATGGGAAAACAACTTGTGCCACGCAGTCACAGTTGAGTGGTTTTCCATACAAGTCCTTGTAAATATTGAAATTTTCAAAGTGTCGCTTATATTCTTCTCTTAGAAATTACAGGATTCAAATTGCCTGTTATGGTCAAAACAAAATTTGAGCCCCATAACGCTTAATGGAAGATTCCTCGACAGTTTGTAAATTTCAAAATTTAGAAGGATTTGTGAGGAAAACCATTCAAGCATGACTGGGTTGCAGGAGTTCTTTTTCCCATATAAATCCTTCTAAGTTTTGGCGCCCGTTGCAATCGCTACTTTTGAGATACACGGCTGAAAATTTCCAGGTTACCTAATGTTAACATCCTCCTTCAACTCGTAAAAGAAGAAAACAATTGTACATGTATTGTTACCTATAAGTTGGACAAAGATCTATATGTGTATAGGCTGATGGTCCCCCACCACTCTGAAAACCTCCTGACTCACATGATCATTAGAAATATGCATAAGTATTTTGACAATGTCACGTGAATCCAATTTTGACATAAAAAAGAAATGATGATTTATCTGTAGGTTCTTTGTGTGGAATTTAGTAGAGCATATTATCGCAAAACATGTGAATGTTGAGTAGCACATTGTAGGCAGTACATTAGAAAAATGGAATGATTGAGTCACTGATCACTATGAATCCTGATAAAATACCAAGGACCTAAAAAGTATACATTAAAAAGTGACATAGCAAAGTGAGTTTAGTAAAACAATACTTCTAAGTGACACTACAAAAATGTACTCATGGATGATTTCTAGTTGCCACTGGAAGCTTTTTCAAGTGCTCCCTTTAAGTTGAAATTTTCTTCTATTTTAGAAAACGCATCCTTTTTCTATGGATCATTGGTCTTTTCCCTAAATTCAAATCCACAAGTGATCGCTTCGTCTTCAGTCGTCATTACATCAAAAGTCTGCAGCGAGATGGAGACCTCGATGCCAGGGAGTTCTGTATGTAAGAGAAACAGCTAGTCATACCCGGCCGTCGTTGTCCGAGTTTGGCAATTTACGTTCTACCCACAACTCGGACCTGATTGAATGCTTGACTAAAGAGATATGACAGAATTCTCGAACAGAATCATACGACGTCGAGGTGTTCGACGAAGCTGCATTGGTGGGTAATGAATCCATGATAACCGTCACGAATACAGAGACATTTCATGCCCAACTACAGCAACTACACCACTGAACTACACCAACTACAACAAAATACAGCAAACTACGGCAACTACATAGAATACACTAACTACAACAACTATAGGAACTAAACCAAACTACAGCAACTACACCAAACTACACCAACAACACTACACTAGCAATTACATCAACGACAGCAACTACAACAATCTGAAGCATCTACACTAACTGTAGAGTACTAGAATGAATTTTAAGTGAGCATGAAATGTCTCTATATTTGTGACAGTTATCATGAATTTGATTACCCATTGGTGCATGCACTACCAGTTTTATCCGTTTCAAGGTTCAGTGAGTATGAAAACGCTGTATTCATACCATTTGTTACCGCCACGGTAAGTAACACTTCAAGAACGGACATTGAATGGGATAATTACCGGCCAGAGAGCATGAAAAAAGCTATACTTGTCAAAAGACAGGGACCAGAGTAAGAGCGAAAGTGGCGGGACACGTCAAGTTGCCCCGTTACTGGATGTTATTTCTGGACGATGCAAGAAACAAGAAAGAGTTGTTCCAGTTCCTGACACTCTTCAGGTTAGCAGATACTCCTTCCCTACTTTTTTTGAAAGATAATTAAGTATATCTGCCTCTTGCCTTCCCCCTGCCGGCTTTTTTTCTTGACACTGATACGCCCCTCCAGCCTCATGAAATACCATAAACTTGACAAATATCTTGTTAAAATGTTTTACAATACTTTTACTAAATGATATAAACTTTTTTCCAGGTGTTCCTGTTTCCTTTTATAGAGAAGCAGAAACGTCTTTATTAAAACGAATTATTCAAAAGTGCTTAAACTATTCTCCCCTGAGCCGCGCCCGTAACCGCCCGTGCGAATCCACGTCCTTTCTACCGCTTGTGACGTCATCAGTTTTAATGGCCAATGACACCTTTGTGCGCTATTTTGTGCAGATTGAAGAAATCTTACAAACCATACTAGAATGAACACAATTTAGTCAAGGACACCGGAGAAAAAGGCAAAAACCCATGTAACATTGACCTGAAAATTTCCATGAAATTCTTGTTCCACTACCCAACTACCTTTCCTTTCATCTAGTCCTTTCCTAAAGACGTTTCTCACCAAAGTGAAGCCTACTAATATAAATGCCCAGAGAGAGAAAAGAAAATGAGGCAAGAAAAGCGAAAAAAGAGGGGAGAAGAGAAAGCGAAAAGTAAAAGTCAATTTTGCTTTCTACGTATGCCCGAACTTCGCAAGTTGATATTTTGCATCTGGATCAGAAGGCCGCGAAGTGTACAACACAAACGGCTTTGTGGTAAGGTTTAGCTCTTTATAGCTCGACAGTGACCAGAAAGCTTCAAAACGCATTTTTTCGGCAAAATATCCAGCGGTGAATTGGTTAAAATGTCAACGGTAGGTAAATTTTCTGGGAGTTGAATTCTTGGGGACTGCACACAGGTTTATAAAGAAAAGGAAACAGTCTTTTTTGTTTCGCTTAAGGAATTCTCGCCGTGTTTATGCAGCCACCGCAAGGCAAAAATTGTGCTGCATGTGCAAAATTGTTGTTTTGCTTATTGGACCTATTGCTTTTTCTGACGTTCTTGTTGCCAGTTCGAACATCAGAGAATTTTCGCAAAGGTAATTATTTTTCATTAAAGCAATTTGTTTAAATACAAAGGTCATTGAACAGTGCTAGATAGGATTTTTTAGTAACAGAACCTGCAGTGTCAAGTAATTAGTAGCTTCCATTTCCTCAACAGCCTGCCTAGCAGCCCGGTATGCCCAATAGATGGAAATCAATCATCGGAAAACAATCAATATAATCAATATTTTCCACAAAAAATTAATCAATTTGTTATGAATGACTCACTTTAGACTTTAATTGAATTTAGTTTATTTGATTGAACGTTGATTTAGTAAACTATCATTGACAGTTTAATACGAACACTTCGGATCAAAAGCTAATTTTTGTGCTTAGAATTCTTTCCACTTTTTGTTCATTGTCTTACAATTCGACATGTAGTCAGCATACACGGACAGTGTAACTGCATGAGGATCTACCCTTCAGGTACCATAACATAAATGTTTTGACTGCCTAAATTGCTTTCTTTTGAATTGTAATTTTCTTTGTTGTTGTAACTTCGCTTTTTAGTCTTCACAAAGTTGTTTCACGCCCGAAATCTGATCGAAATGTTGTATGGAAACGTCCCTAATCTTGTCTTTTTCTGTAATTTTGTTTTCAGAATAGATAAGAGATACCAATAGGAAATCCTCATGTTGGTTGTAAGTTAATCATTCTTACCACAGTTAACATAGATTGGTTTCACTAATCAATTAAAATCAATGCTCATAATGCAAGTCTTCTTTCATGTATCGATTTTTATTAGCTTTAATAAATGAACGATTCATGAATCCTTAGCCCTGGGTGTAAGCAGATATGTCGTTGCTTAAGTTTTGCGCGTCGTCAAATGATGGGCGAAATGACGTTTTATTAGTAGAGGCTATCGTGAAGGTCCACTATGAGTGCCCTTTTTACACCCAGAGAAAGTGGCCAGATCTCTTTTTATTTGTAGGAGTTTGTATTTTCAAGAAACGTTGTTCAACAAATTCATGTCTGTTCATGTAGAAACAGTGTGCCGATGACAAGCTCAAAGAAAATTTCCTGGAAGAAGCTTAACTTACGCATCTAACGCCCGCTTTCTTCTGTCTTCGAGGTAACGCTACGCAAGAATAATTAGTTCATTTCTCACTGGAAGGGTCGTCAATAATTTATGCCCAAAATTGCTGCTTTGCTGATTCTAATGTGCTTCGCAATTTTCGTAGCGCGTGATGAGAATTGCATAGGCCAAACACGATTCTCATCACACGGGAAATGAGATGCCACCGTTAACGTACTTTTGAACGATACTGTAGTAATTTTTGGCCGTTTCTTTCTTTTTCTTGATCTTTTCTTCCCTCCACCTTTCTATCTTTCCAGCATTTGACAAGCTTTTCTGCTTGATATTCATCTAGGACGCTTGACTTGTTCTCGTGAACTAATGTGTAATGCAAACGTGACGTCTACTCTACTTTTACCTCAGCTTTTAGCCCCTGAATTCTCATAAAAACTAATCCCACAAACTGAGGAAAGGCTACACAGGGGCGCTTCCATGTATGACTGTATAATGGTTGCAATTTAGTTTCGTTTGCGAAGTTTGGATCTTCGCGCTTCGAGATAATTTGATCAATACGCTTAGAGCACTAGGAAAAATGTTTCCGACTTAGTGTATGTAGAATTTCTTTGTTTAAAACACACTCAAGACTAGAAAACCTAACAGGATTTGAAGATCATTAACTGACTGTGTTGTTGCCGTGTATCAGCGACTTCTGTTTACCAGAAACAGAGATATGGACTTGGTGTGGGTAAGTACTATTTGATTTTACTCATCAAAAACTACCCAACAGAATGGAATAGAATAGCGACTTTATTTTACGAGGGTGACACGTGACAGTAACTATGGTTACTGATTAACTTGTAGCCCTCTAAAATAGATTAAAAATACAATGAAATAAAATAAAAACTATCGATAGGTTACTATTTGTGATCGTACACGGGATAACGTACTTTAACGCTTATCCGTTACACGGCTAAAAACTAACGGTTAGTTAACGGCCTTGAAAACGTTCTAACGTTTTGTCCTAACGGTCTAACGGCCGGCATGTCATGGCTAACGGTCATCTTGAGCGTTCTAACGTTTCGTGATCTAACGCTCTAACGCCCAACTATTTCTGCCTAATGGCTCATGAAAACTTTCTAACGCTTCCGCAACCTGTTCCAACGCATAACTGGAACCGTTAACAAAATTCAAAATTGCATCTGACGTGTTGAGCGGTAGAAGCGGTAGATGCAGCCACTCTGGTACACCGTACCGAAAATGTTTTCACGAACTGTTGAATATCTCACAATCACCTTGCACGATGGTACTGAAGTAAACACCACACAGCTAAATTTAAATTCTATATTAACAAGGCGCGATTGTCGAATGTTTCAACCGAGGAGCGATCAACCGAGGAGCGCTTGACGGCTTCGCCGAGATAAGATCTGAATAAAGTCTGAAAGGGAAATATCCGGATCGCAATTAAAGCTTGAAATATTATTTTCGAAAGATACTTCAAACACATTTAAACAAAGTCACAGAGTGTAATATAAACAAACTCACTCACTTTCTTGTCGCATATTTTAGCAACAACATTGTTTGCGACGGATCGAGATCTTGCGCATTGTCGTAAGAAATATAAAAGAACTTTATTGAAAACTACAGTCGAGAATGTTAAATAATAAATTACGTCGTGCCAAGACGCGAAAATTCAACAGCTTGACACTGATGAAAACATCCATTTGGAAAGAGACTTGCGATGCATTTGATACACCGATGCATTCGATACACCCTAAACAACTTTATGCAAATTTAAGTAATTTTAGATCGATTCATATCTTGCGAGCCGTGTCCAAAGTTTATACTATGGTTCGAGGAGCGTTTTATAATTTTCTTGACTTTAATATCCTTGTTAATACATTTTAGGCATTTCGATGCCTAAATGAGGGAAAAAGTCCCACCTGAGTGTTTACTTCGCGACCCTTCGCGGAACGTCACATGGCGTATAGATACGCTTGTTTAAATTATTCTGCTTAAAATACTACGGGTCTTTGACGTTCTCATGCTTACAGTCTCTAGTACAGACAGATTCTAGACATATAGTCAAAGCATTCGGCTTATTCCCTCTTGCGACTTTATTGCTCGCTCATGATCAGTCTCCTCGCAACCGTTCACGCAATTTGTTTAGGATATGCCTACGAAAGAGAATTTCGCTCGCTCGTCCGTTTCGTGACCTGAGAAACTTTCCTCGTTCGCCGAATCCTTACTGAATACTCATTAATTCACGGTGCAGTGAAACTTCTGGTCGAAATAAATGGCTATTATACCTTTAATGGAAGGTGATTTTTTCTAACGCCTCTGCCAGTCGTTCTAACGAATACAACTAACGCTCTAACGTCGTTCTGATGCTGGCTAACGGCTGAAGGAAACAGAACTTTGGTTAACGGGTAAACTTTTCGTTCTAACACTATGACGTTTAAAGCTAACAGTTATGTTGACGCCTCTAACGTTTTAAGGAAGAATTTCTAACGGGCAACTAACGGATGACTAACGATTTTGCCCCGGCGTTCAACGGATAAGGTTTAAAGTACGTTTTCCCGTGTGCGGTCACATTTTCAGTAAAAATATTTACAATAGCTATAAATTACGATAAAAATTTAACCAGTATTCAACTATCGAGAAACATGAATAGTTAAAAATTAAGGACGGTGAGGTTTTCATTAGTTTATATCAAAAGATCCCTTAAACTTTTGAGAATTTAAAAGTAACTTCCATAGTTCAGTCTTAGAAGTAACTCTTAGATTTGAGGGTTCCAGTCTTGAAGATAAGTTTTCGAATGCGAAAACTCATTACATTGTTCATTGTATTCTTCATCACCGTGTGTAATATCTGAAAACCTTTCTCACTCAAAGTTTGACACGGTTATGAACATCATTCAGACGAATTTTATTCTTTTTGAGTGCGTTTGGACGATGCTACCCTCATATTTGTCTGGCATGGAACACGGTTGGACCCTGAGCGTTACACAAGCACTAAATGGGAACCAACTCCTGTATTATAGTTCTTGATATTTGAAAAATAAATGCTGAGAACTGTCACTTTGCCTATTGTTTCCTTTTTACATAGTCAACATTTCTGCTTGATCGAATTGCATAGATGAGATTGCTTTGGAGGTGAAATTTTACTATTTCCGCTATTTCATGCAAATTACATGTAGCTGTTACGTGTTACATGTTAATTTTGTTAATATTTTCATGGATCCTCAGGACTTTTTTAATCTTAGGTTATTCTAAATTACAATATTCAAACATATTAATCTTTTTAGAAGAAGAGTTTAACGTTTGAACGAAATCCATCATTTGTATGCAAACTTTAAGATATTGGAAAATAAATTTGAACAACTGCTAATGTGTATGTGTTTCATGCTACAAGTCAAAGGACTATAGCGTGGACATAGCAAATTGAGGTTAAACATGAACATTGAGGTTAAACATTTCCTGGATATCGTGAATAGGGCATTTTAATTGTCTAAGGGAAGTTTTGACCGCGTTTGCAGACGCACCCATATAGCATGTGCCCAGACCAAGAAATGGACTATGTTTTCTCCATTCCACCGTTTTATACACACTGAATGACGACAAACGAACCAAATACTATCATACATGCAGTCAGCAAAACAAGCAACGTAACTGATCTAGTGAAACTATATTTTGCATTGTAAGCTTGTGCCTATATGGGTTGGATACTAACTTACTACTAATCACATTCGTTTACATGCAGATTGTACAGCTGCATAAGACTTACCCAAGCTTGTCTGAGAAAACCGGATTAGAGAAATCCGATCATGTGTCTCGTATAAGACCCCAACAGCTTCTTTATTTCCATTTAAAACGACTGCACCATGCGGCTGGCGGGAAGAAGTTCCTATGAATGTTCTAAAACATTTAAAACAGAGGTCACTAGCGAGATCATGAAGAACTGCACCTCCTTTGTGATCGTGAGCAGGCTCAAGTTGGAACTCTTTCACAACAAACGGTTTTGCAGGGTCTATATTGTCCACAATGGGACAGACCAAGGGTGTACAATCTTCATCTCCTCTGAAGAATGGTCGATAAGTGAAAATAGACGACTGCTTTAGCGTAAATTTGTTTGCATTCAACGGAATTACTACCAAACCGGAACGACGCCGTATATCGCTCATGCAGGCATGTTCAGACAGTTTTACCACTTTGACTTTGTCGGAATTTGACTTTGTCTGTTTAAATTCCAAAACAAGTTTCTTCAACTCTGTCTTCGGGGGGACAACTCTATCAGTTGTTACCAGACAACATCGCCCGTCGTTAAGACAGTCTCTGACCAAGCTTCCCGATCCGACAGTGCTATTCTTTGGCTTATGTTTTATACGACAAATTCCCAGTTCAGCCTTTTGCCTCTCCCTTTCTTCATCCTTTTTAGTCTTTTCTCTACCAAAAGGCATACTGGACTTTGATAGTTTTGTCGACAACACTAAGTAAGAACACTCAACTCAACCTCCTCGACGTAGTGCGCATGTCCATGAAGACGAAGGAGACACCATTCTCGTCCCCAGAGCCCGTCGTTTCTTGGTCACTCGGTTACAATTTAAGCCGAGTGGCTCTGGGGACGAGAATGCCCCAGAGCCCGTCGTTTCTCCGTCGTTTCCTCGTCCCCAGGGTCTTCTCGTTTTCCAATATGGCGGCGTAACAATGCGTCCGCGTTGGATGCGTCACATTGGATTGTAATCTGTCTAATCTGGCACATAATCTCTCCTCTCGTGGGACTTTAAAGACATCTTTTCTTTAAGGTAAGCTTTTTTGTGCTCAACGGCCCCATATTGGTTAATTTTAAGCTTTACTTTCTCCCACCCAGGCATTTTTCAGTAGCCGACGGTGGCGAAAACCTTGAATTCAAACCACGTTCTTCATTTCGACTAGAAATATGTACATCGCAAAACCTCGTGATGCTCCGGGGTTGGTGGGGGGGAGGCATGAAATGACAGAGATGGGACGGTGGGAGAGAAATGGAGTAAATTGTGTAACTGGGAAATTAGCTCTAATATTGGTAGGTGAGATTACTTAATCTCCTTTTGGTTGGAGTACGTTTCAACCCAGTGCTCTTCCTTTTAAAAAAAGGATCTTCTGGGATTTAATTTGGGTTGCAGTTGTTAAGGAATGTTGCATAGGTCCTGTGTTCACCCCAATTTGACACTCCTGCATATGTAATTAAATACTAAAAAGGAAGTGGGTGTGATAGTGGATACAGTACTGTTCAAAAGTAAGTTGACAGTCTGTTGCGAGTCTCGATTCTTGACACGATTCTCTATTCCTATGCGAATCGAGGACAGGTTATCAAGAATTGAGTCGAGGATCGAGTCTCATGAGACAGAAAACAAAAGATTCATCCATGACTGATTTCTCAATAATTTTACATTGACATAACACAACAAGCAAGTGCGAGAAACCAGATGTTTTAGATTGAAACAAGACCAAGTTAAGCAAATGTTTCTTCAAGGAAATCGTTTCAAGCTTGATTTCCTCAAGTACAGTTTCAAATGCCTGCTCCAAATGCAAACAAACAGTGTATACACATGTACAAGAAAATAAATAATAGCATGTTTATTTTGTAACATTAACCAATTCTGGGCTTATCTGGCCGCTGGACACAATAAAGGTCAGCAGTAATGCACATTAATGTCCGCCAGCCTAACTTGACTAACCAGTGTAGCTCTGAAAATTGGTCTTTGTGATCCTTGAAAACTTTCGAAAAACAACGGTTCTAATTCTAGCAGGAAATATAGCACTTTCTTTTAAAAACGTTTGAGTTCATCTCGGGTAAAATTGGGTTTGGTTTTTCTGGGATGAAATATGATACACATGAACTTTTTTGTTGCCTAGCATGTGACTGCACCTACTATACCGTTATGAAAAATTGCACGATGTTAATTTCACAAGCGGATTTTAGATTGTATTGCAGGAGGCTATTATATCGTTTTCAAAGCTCTTTGAGGTTTCTGCTGTGCCCAGCCCCACCCCCTCCCCCTCTGGGCTACTGCAGGGCATTTGCCCACCTTGACAGTCCCTGGGATGGGGCATTAGCAAATTTTGTGCTTCACAGGGGTTGGGCATTTGCCAACCCCGGGGCCACTCCCAAGCTTTTGACATACACATGGTTTCCTATTTGAATCTAACTACACAGAGGATTTTACTGGAAAAACAAGCAGATTGGCTCATCTGTCAAGGATTGGGAAAATTGTAATGCACAGCTGGAATTGTCTGATACATAATATGCAGTTGCAGTTGCTTGATAAAACTTAAGCTAAACCATACCATCTCTGATGATAAGTGTAATAATTATTTGTTAAGTGTGTCAGTAGAAGTGACTGGATGAAATGGTAGGAGGTAATGCTGCAGTGAAAACAACAACTAAATGCTGGTAATTGGAGAAAAAATATATTTATTGTCAAGTGAACTACAGCAATGAGAGCCTTTGCACTTGTTTCAGTACATAAGCGCACTTGACAACTATTGTTTGTAACAGTAAGGTGCCAACATAATTGCTGAAAGATAAATTAGATGTACACTGTAGCAATGTCATTAAGGATGCAGTTCATGAGAATTATGAAAGTGATCATGACTTATGATTATTAAATATGTGGGCCTTCATTAGCACTGAATCCCTGTAAGAGGGACCAAAACATTTACTACAGTGTTCGTGCACTGTAGGTATTCATTAGAAACAAAAAAAAAAAGTTACTATTCTACAGCAAAGAGCAGTTGCGTAACCACTATAAAGAACTTTGATTAAAAACATGGAGAAAAGAAAGATCCAATCGAGACGCTTTCGCGTCTTGGAAGTCTTAGAAAGATTCCTGTATTGATCGACCAAAAATTTGAACAAAGAACCGTTGAGTTAGCTTTTCCTACTGAATATTGGGGAATGATAAGTGAGTGGGTGCACCTGTTTTTACAAAAGGTAAAATGAAGACTACCAAAAAGCAACTATGTAATGGACAGTTTGTTTGGTCCCAGAAATGCCAAAAATCATACATTCCCTACCTCTATAATACGGACACCTTTAAAGAGGACAATTGGTTCTACCCCTTTGGTGTTCGTATTAAAGAAGTTTGGCTGTATTTAGATTACCGGCAGCCAAGTGATACAAAGTCACAAGTTACGTGGAGATTGAGTGTACAGAAACAAAGCTTATCTAGTAATGTCATATGTTTTTGTTGGGGACAATGTAAGTTATTTCTCCTGTGACCAAAACCCATGTATTCAGTATTGTTATCGGCTGAAACACAATCATGGTGGAAAAGTTCAAAGAGTTCATATTATAGTCTTAAAAATCTCTGTGAGAGTTGTTTTATTTAACTTTTGTGACTTAAATCATCAAAGGTTTCCAGGTTCAAACATTTTCAAGACAAAATACCAGCTGTAATAGAGATCATTAATAATCTGGATCAGGACAAGGGGTCAAAAAGGCTGAATTTTAACCTTATGGAGGGTCACTTGAAATTTTCAGTTTTTGGTTCATTTACTGCTCCTAAAATAATCTGTGTATGATAATAAGGGTAAAGTATTTTGATACTTAAATATGTTAAAATACATAATTCAGAATACAATTTGGGATTGATGAAGTTTTCGTCTGACTTGGAGTTAAATTACTGGGCCCAGTTGTTCGAAGGCGGATTAGCGTTAACCCCAGATTAAATTTTAATCCGAGTTTCTTTTTCTTTCATTCAAAAGCATTTTCTCTGATACTTTTCTCTATTGTATTTAGAGCATCCCCTCAACAACTTGTAGACAAAGAGCATTGAACTGAATTTGCGATTTAAGCTTTCATATCTGAATTCAAATTCAGACTAACCCTGGGTTATCTTAACCCAGCTTTGAACAACCCAGCCCTGAACCATATCCACGTTATGCAAAATGTATTTTTAGAACCTTTTGCCTCAAATTATTAATATTTTTTTTAAAGGTTGTATGTTATACCTCTGGAAATATATCTCCGAGTGCACTTTAAATATATATTCTTAGTGCTAGATACTTTTGTTACATGGGAGCGTTATAAGCATATCCCGGATAAGAACAACAACAAAGACGCACAATGCAACCTGGGTGCGTGAGATTCTTTAAGAATCAAATTCTACAGCCATTTAAAATCGAGACTTAAAATGTACCAAAAATCTTGTAGGGTCCGTACTCCTATGTTTCATTTTTGTCAGGGAGATAAATTGTTTATAGTCTCTTTGTGAGGCCCAGTGTGATTCCGTACCTTCCAGTTACATTGTAATTCCAGTGTTTTAGACACTACTCAAGACATGTGAAAAATTCAGGGATAAAACCTCAAATAGCAGTGGCTAACAAGGGCTCACTTGTGGAGCTGCCTCTTTGGAACTTATTGGCATGGGTCAAAGAGCATATTTACAATATTGGGTGTTTCTAAAACGAAGACCCAGAAACAAAGACCTAGAACTAAGACCCCCTGGACAAAACCGAAGACCCCTTGGACTAAACCGAAGACCCCTGTGGTTTAAACTCTTACGAAAGCTAATTGAAATCGTAGCCATGACCAATAAAAAATGGCGTCTTATGACGTTTTAGTGACAAATTTTGATGCAAGCAGGGGAGGGCGTAAGTACAGCTTTAGTCACTTGTGTGATTTTTGCTCTTCATGTTTGAACTGGAAATTACATGATCCGGTTGTAAAAGTAAAGGGAGGACTGAGAGGTCACTGTGGTTTCCCGCCAGCAAGACGTCTTGGACTGAAGAAGAAACAGAACACCTGATATCACTGTGAAGCCATTAAGTGCTTTTAAGCCATCTTTTTTGCAACCATTGCTACTCCCTAACCTCTCTTTCCCTTCGTCTCTTTCTCCTTCTCTTGAATAATGCACCAACAACCATAGCCGACGTGATTCTTGTGTCGACCATTTTTGTAACATTGCTTGCGATATGATATTTCAGAATGTCGTAAGTCAAAGTGTGTGTGAGGATGGTCGAAAGTCATATCTTAAACAAAGTCACGTGCAATAGTCATAAGCAAATATTGTACCGTCTAAATCGGCCCTTATGCAACTTCAAAAGCTCTCTGTTAACTATTATTACTGCTACACAGATTCAGGGCTGTCACTAAGGGCCGGGGACCGCGGATTTCCCCTGGCCTGGCTTCCATAAGCACGACTCTGAAACACTTGTGAGAGACAGCGATACGAGGGAAATAAGCTCCCTTTAATAAGACAAGAAGTAACTTAAATATCCTGCTTATTAAATATTCGCGTTGACACATTACGTAACCTAATCTTAATAATAAATATAACAATGCCCGCTTGGCACTCGTCACACCTTACAAAAGAGAGTAACACGAATAGAAAACATAAACAAACAGCTCGATTTATCCCTAACTTGTATACCAAAACACCATAAAACTCAGAGTTCAGCGTTAGTTCAGAACAAAGTCTTGAAATCTTTTCGTTAATTTAGAACAAAGTCTTGAATTTTTTTCGGGGGCCTTCTTTCTCTCTGCGATTGTCGAAAATTAGTTGGCGGCGCAGAAGAGGGCACAGGAGATGGAAGTTTCCTGTCGACCTTGTTCGACGGATGTTGGCACTGACTCAGGAACAGAGGGCACACTTGACTCAGGTACATCAGGCGGAGGCAAATTTGGTCCAGGGGATTCTGCGTTACTGCGACTGTACTGAGGGGTAACAGGCGAATCAAACTGATCAGTAACAGGCGGTTCTCCAGTGCTCTGTGCCCAGCAGGTCACGGCGGTTACGACGGTAAACAGCATCACCAGTCTTTACCAGGTAATTGCGCGGACCAGCAAAACCCACGCACTCGGCAGGTGACCAAACTTTCTCACCAGGAAGCCTCACACGCACAGGCTCGCCAAGGTTAATGAGCTTTAAAGGCTTCACATGCCGATCGTAATAATTCTTTTGGCGCCATTTCCTTCCGGCCAACGCACGCACATCACCACGTGGTGGATAACTTGGTCTTAAAAGAGACTCCGACATTGGCAGAAGTGTACGACATCGATCGACCACTCATCAGGCGCTGCGCAGGACTGGTATCAATTCCCTCAGAAGGTGTATTTCGCCAGTCAAGTAAAGCTTGAAATTCTGACACACCGGTTTCTTTGCATTTCTAAAACAGACGTTTCACTGTCCGCACAGCGTTCTCAGCCTTGCCATTTGACTGAGGGTAGCGAGGCGATGTAGTGACATGATTGAAAGACCAACTCTTTGCAAACACTTGAAACTCATTAGAAGAAAACTGCGGCCCATTATCTGTAACCAGGATCTCAGGAATCCCAAAACGCGCAAACATAGTCTTCAACTCATGAACAACAGCTTGCATTGTGGTAGAGCAAAGATGCGCCACTTCGATGTAGTTGCTAAAGTAATCAAAAACAACTAAAAGGGTACGCCCATGCAGTTCACACAGGTCAGCGGCTAACTTGGCCCATGGTCTTCCAACTACTTCGTATTGAAGGAGCGGTTCCTTGGTTTGGCACGTACGATGAGCCAAACAGACGTCACACTTGGAAACATAATCTTTGACATCGGACGCCATCATAGGCCAAAAGAGGCATTCTCGAACCCGCCGCAAACAACCTTCGATACCAATATGGGTCGCATGAGCCACGGACATTAGTTCCTTGCGCATACAAGCTGGAACAACCAAACGCGGGCCCTTGAAAATTAAGTTACCTTGAACAACCAGCTCATCACGCAGATCAAAACAGGGTCGAAAAGACATAGGAACGTCGGACTTTCTCTCAGGCCAACCACATTGAATAACAGTGCGCAACTGCTTCAGAAGTGGATCATCAGCCGAAACATGGGTAAACTGTTGCCAACGCTCGTCACTTACAGGTAAGTTAGCTCTGTGGTCAACCTCTTCCAGCTCCCGAACAAAAATACAGAATTGAGTTGAGGCAAATAGGCACGGCTTAAAGTGTCCGCAACCAACATCTTCTCTCCTTTCAGGTAAGTGACATCCAGACTGTACTTTTGCAGCCTGAGCAGCATCCTCTGTAGACGCTTAGGGGTTGTACAAAGTCCTTCTGGAAAATGGACTCGAGGGGCTTGTGATTTGTGTGCACGCGAACACAATCACGGCCATAAATGTACGCATCAAACTTCTCAAACGCGAAGACAATCGCCAACAACTCCTCCTCTATCTCGGCGTAATTTACTTCCGTGTCAGTCAACGCGCGCGACGCACATGCCACAGGCTGCCCACCTTGTAGTAACGCCGCACCAATGCCACGCTGAGATGCGTCACATTGAATGGTAACTTCTTCTTTCAGATTGTAATAACGAAGCACAGGCGTAGCGGAAACTGCTTGCTTGAGGCGCTCAAACGCACTCTGTTGCGGCTCGTCCCAGATCCACTCAGTATCTTGGCGGGTGAGGTCTCTCAGTGGCTTTTTAATATCAGACAAACGCGGAAGAAACTTACTAAGGTACTGAGACATACCAAGGATTCGCTGTACGCCAGCTACATTTTTCGGCGGGGGCATCTCGCGAATTGCCCGAACGTTAGATGGATCTGCGCGAAGACTTTCACCGGTGGCCACATGACCAATAAAAGGGACTTCTTTCATTCTAAGCTGCAACTTGTCGCTGTTCAAATGAACTCCGCGCTCATCACATCTCTGAAGAAACGATAGAAGATTCCTGTCATGGTCCTTAATTGCAGACTTCCAAGATTCACCATAACCGACAACAACAAAATCATCCGCGATGATCTCAACACCCCTCAACCCTTCAATCAACTCATGCATTTTACGCTGAAACACTTCAGGTGTAGATCTGATCCCAAACGGCATCCTTTTCCAGCGGTATCTCCCAAACGGTGTATTAAACGTAGTGCAAAACGAAGACTCCTCATCAAGAAGAACGTGCCAGAACCCGTTGGAGACATCAAGCAACGTGAAAACTTTAGCTCCGTGAAGACGGGAAGCTACTTCTTCAATCGTAGGTATAGGATAGTTTTCCCGCTGCAAAGCACGATTAAGATCCATCGCATCCAAACATATGCGTAGTTTGCCGTTCTTCTTTGGTACGACAACCATCGAGCTGATCCAAGGGGTGGGCGTTGTCACTCGAGCAGTAATTTCACGCTTCTCTAAATCTTCCAGGGTCTCTCTAAGACGTTCGCGGATCGCAACTGGAACTCTGCGAGGAGGATGTTGAACTGGCCTAGCCGACACATCCAGCACCATGTGATATTCGCCCGCAAGTGCACCCACGCCATCAGCGAAGACACGAGGAAAGCTCTTAATCAGCTGGTCAGCGGAGACCGGGGAACTGGCCGGAACATCATGTGTATAAACTTCACCATCAGACTCCTGCGGTCGGTTTAACTGGTCGTTGTCTAGATACTGGATAATGTTCATTCCCAGGCACGCTTTCCTGCCAAGAATAGGTCTGACTTTCTTGCTGTCAACCAAATTGCAGTCAAGCAGGCATCTGAAATCTCTACGCCATACACGTAAATGACCTGTCCCGAGGATAGGAATTGAAGAACCACCATACGAAATGATCGCCATATTAACAGGGGTCACATTGCACAAATCAACATCCTTAGTGGTTTTCTTGTATAGATGCAAAGGGATAACATTGCACTGAGCTCCGGTATCGGGCTGAAAACGAAGATAATTTGCAGATTCTAACTTCAGCGTTACCAGTTGAGAATCATCCAACGTTACATTCCTTCCACTCCAAAAACTTCGTCTGAAAGCTCATCTTTGAAACAATACACAGGATGCGTGCGAGTCGTGGGCTTTGGCGCATGTCCAAAACATACACTCGCGAAATGATTTTTCTTGCCACACTTATTGCAGCTCCTTCCAAAAGCTTGACAGTTCTCACGCTTCGCTAAGTCATGCTCACGTCCACAAAATTCACAACTATTACGCGTTAGCATTTCTTGAGCCATGACTGTGCCTACGTTTCCCTCTTTTAGGCTTTTTAGACACAGCATTCACATTTCCGGCATCTGCAACGCTTAAACTGGCATCGCCGACAACCCTCATCTGCTGTACCATGCAGGTCTCGTGAGAACGACAAATCTCATCAGTTTTCTCCAACGACAAATTCTTCTCATGAAGAAGCCTCTCACGAACCTTTGAATCGCGAATTCCAAACACGAGCTTGTCACGTAAAATCTGATTGGGGGTTAAATCGATTCGAACTCGCATCTTTCCACTAACTGTCGAAGAGCTTTCTGATAGTGATCGTAAGACTCTCCCGATTCTTGCATTCTAGAATAAAACTTATATCTTTCAAAAGGCACATTTTTAAGTGGCTGACAGTACGCTGCAAACTTTTGTAACACAGGCTGAATCTTGTTTTGGTCGGTGTCGCTCGCCCAATCCGTAAACGTAGCGAAAACTTTCCGCGCTTCAGCTCCGACTACGGTAAGCAATGTTGCAACTTGAACGGCTTCGGGTTCCTGGCGCAACGTCATGGCAATCGAGTAATTCTTCCAAGCTTGCTCAAACTCCTTCCACTTTTCTGCTGCGTTCGAATCATGAATATCAAGCGGTAGAGGCGGCGGTAAAGCAAACAAAGCACCTCTAACATTCGACGTATCTGCAGACAAATTCGGCAATGCACCGGCCCTTTCGCCTCCCGGCATCGCAAGTAAAAATTTAAACACGTAGGTTCGCTACCATATTCCTGACACCGTGGAACACCTGTGAGAGACAGCGATACGAGGGAAATAAGCCCTCGTTAATAAGACAAGAAGTAACTTAAATATCCTGCTTATTAAATATTCGCGTTGGCACCTTACGTAACCCTAATCTTAATAATAAATACAACAATGCACGCTTGGCACTCGTCACAGACTCCCTGTTACTTTCGTAGGGAACAAAAGGAATGTAAAAGCAAAAGAACTTTGTAACAGTTCAATTCCTCGCCTACTAATTGCATCAACCTGGCAACTTCAAATCTTCGTGACCGCGCCCGGGGATTGAAAAAAATAGTTTGCTTTTCGAGGGGACAAAGATATTTATAAATTGGTCATCTTTTTGCGACTGCAATAAATTTGAAATCTGAATGAATGATAATTTGACAGGCAAAGTTCAAAAAGCTGTTATCAAAAAAAGAAACTGATTCCAAGAAGTTCCAATGTAATTGAAAAAACTTGTCTATGGTTCGTCCCCTCTATTCTCTATTCCTGGCACGGGATTTCCCCTGGCTACAACTAGGATGTGTGAGATTTTTACAATTTTCTTATGGCTCGTTTGGGTTTTGGCCAAGGTAATTGGAAACAATGCAATGGGCAGAGTTTGGAAAGCCAACACCCTTGCCGTTCGAATTTTATATTCATAAATTCTGTTAGAAATTGCAAGTCCGGCGATGGAAGTCGATTGGGGGATGCGCCATCTTGTCTCACGAGCCAAAGCTCAACGAAGCGATCACCTCCTTCTGAGGGATTCCATCTAGCGACGACCATTATCCTTTTTCTTGCCGTTTAACCATAGCTTGCATTGTAACATGCCATATGTCGTTTTTAGTTGTCTCTTTGGGAGGGGAGGAACTCTTTGTAATGGCCTATACGGGGAGTCTCTGCCCGAGAGGAGTACCTTTTTCCGGTTTCAGGTATATAAAAGGGAAGGGATTTCACTTGTTGTGGTACATGAAAGGGTTGGGAAATGTGTCATTTCAGTCTGTAAAAGGGCCCAAAATGGCTGACAGATGCATTTTGGTTTTGGCCAATTCTTTATTTTCTCTGCGAGACATCAACTTGACACTTGGACTCTTGCCCCCCAGAAGACACGTGGCATGGCTTGATTCTGTGGGTGTTGAGAGTTCTAGGTCAGGGCTTAAATTAGAGTGCGCGGATATTTTTCATCAGAGCTTTCCCTGGTTGTTACGCCATACTCACGAGCCCCAAAGAGGGCGAAACAGCTGTCTATAGCTACAACAGGCCATTTGCACTAAGAGGTCATGTGACATCGTTTTTATGAAAATGAAAGTTATATGATTTTGCCGTCAAAAAACGATTAGTGGGTCATATCTTAAACAAAATAATGGTGATTTGGTTTTTCAAACCCGCACCATTTTCTTAAAATGAATACGTTCGTAAATGGTCACGTGACCAAAATGGGATTTTTAAAATTATGAATTACCTCTCTCTGAACACAAATTTTGCACTTAAACCTCAAGGAAAATGTTGAAAAGATGATGTGATAACGTTTACAGCACATCTGAGCGTAAATATGAAACGTTGAACAAGACATGAGCAAGAAGTAGTTTTGGCCGTCATGTTGGAGGGCAAAAGCATGCCCTCCAACATGGCGCCCAATACAAATCATACTACTTTGCTGAAAAATCAAAGTGCCATGAAATATCTCCCTTAAATACGTTTCCTCTCAAATTTCGGGTGTAAGATAATTTTTGTTTGCTCTAACAATTTTTGGCATCAGCAAGATTCCAACTCATTGTTTAAAGGAAGCAATTGTCACGTGACCTCTTAGTGCAAGTGGCCTATCCCGCTCTGTTTTGAGTTCGTTCGGTGTCGTGTTGATGTCTTGCAGAGTTAATTTTCACGTACAATAGTGCGATCAGCATTGCAGTATTCTGCTTGCAGAATTTAATATGTCTACTATTTATTTTTGCGGATCAGGTCTTTATAGATCCTACGTTCTTCGGCATATTCGTCTGAGGTCCTTTGCAGTCCTTTGTGGTTAATGTTTGTATTTTATGGTTGTCCAAAACGGTCCAAAATTTGGAAAATGTTTTCTATGGAAAACACGTTAAATTCACAAAAATAGGGAAAATATTATCATCGTAGACAGAACGTAACTTTTCATTTTTCAGATGTTTATAATTAAGCTCAGAAATTGGATAATACCGTTCAAATTGGCACCATTACTGGTCACGCATGACGGCGAAAAGGTGACCCGGGTAGGCGAGTTATCACTAGCTGAGCGTTTACAAGGCAGGTAAGGTAACCCTCTTGCTAGGGAAAGTAACCTAGCACTTAGGTAGGGTTACCCTACCTGAGAGCTAGGGTAACCCTACCTGCCTTGTAAACACGTCGTGTGAAAAAAGAAAAAATATGCGAGTGCTAGGGTAACCCGCTTTCTAGGGTAACCCTCGCACCAGGGTTACCCTCCCTCCTTGTAAACAGGGCCTAAGTCATGGGAAAATGGTTCAGTGTAAAGTCGAATGATTTAATCGAGACTGAAGTGGTGGTACGACGAAACAAATAGTGCTACCTCTAATAAAATGGTTTCGCATGACATAAACTTGTTGGCGCCGAAACCAACAAAAATACAAGAGTGAAATGGACAAGTTAAGACTGGAGTTATCTACTCTATGTGGGGTCTGACGTAATGTTCTTTATTTATGGTATAGGAATGTTTTTGATTGAAAAAAGGAATTGTAAGCCAGTGCTTACTTTATTTAAGGCAACGCACGCCAAAAACGGAATTTGTAAATGCAGAAGCCGGGGCTGTAGGAAGCCTTTAGATACCAGGGGGGCAAAACATTTTAGGTAGCTCATTGTATTTGAAAAGCAGAGGGTTTTGGGTCCGGACAACCCATTGGACTGGTCTTAGTATCTTCACACCAGAAGAATGTTTCACCTAGCTGCAGAGACATCATTGCTTCGATGCTGTGGGAGATTAATTTGTACTTTTAACTTTTATTCGTGCATGTTTTGACGTTTTGGGGCAAAAAACGGGGGGGGGGGG
>BOPM01000641.1:121419-139174 GCA_022179025.1 Porites australiensis
AAAACATAAATTACTAACAACGAAAGCGTGCAACAAACTACGAGAGCCCGAAGGGAAAGCACTAAAACTTAACGGGGGGCCGAGGTAAGAACTCTGCACAAACCGCAGATAGCGAGGCAAAGTACGAATAACACCGCTACTGGATAAAACAAAAGCAAAACATTAACGGGTAAAAACCTTACGGGAGCCAGGGGAATGGCAGTAAACAAACTGGAAGTATAGCGCCAGCGAAACACAGACAAGGGAAAGTCAGTCATCCACACTGTTCTGGCGATTGGGCTGTTTGAAGCAGAGCCAGGAGCTTGTGTAACATTGGCCGGGGCGGGACCGGTTTGTCAGCCATCTTAATAAAACAAGAATCGGTTAACAGAGCGAATGAATTCTTAGGCGAACTCGGCAGAAATGAGATGTGGAGCTCTTAATTATACTCCTTTTTCCCTATCCCCTACCCCTTTCGACGCCTGCTACGCAGGCTACCGAAGCTCTTCTGGTGCGAGAACGCCGACTTCAAATTCAGAGTGAACAACGAAGGACAAGACGTCAACAAGAAACCGCGGAGTAGAGAGAACATCGCTTCAATAGCACAGCGAAGGCAACTCCGACAACAAGTGCTTTACAAAGTTCAGCCCGTATTAAGTACGCTTGAAAATGTTTACAAAGAAATGAAAAGTAAGTACAGAAGTGTTAAAAAACAGCAAGAGACAATTACGGATAGGCTAATTGAGACGGGATCTACAGAAGAACAACTTAAGGCTAATCAGCAGGTGGGAGATAAAGTCAGAGTCGATTTTCTAAAATACAGCGAAATTTTTGCCACTTATCAAAAAGCGTGCAACTCCCAAGAACCACCGCTTAAGCACGATGCGCTCGAAGCTATGACCACAGCAGTAACCAAAATGGCAGACGTTTTAGGTTCGCAAAAGACCGCTAGTCACGGACTTGAGAAGTTATCAGTGCTAACATGGGACGGAAATAGAAAACCTTACGCAACTTGGAAGAGCGAATTTAACTACTGGATGTATAAGTACAAACAGGACGAAGAAGAACAGCTGCAAAGACTAAGAAAAGTGTTACCAAAAAAATCTTTTTGGTCTGATCAAGTACGGCCAAGCAAAAATCGAGCAGACGTGGAAAATTCTTGATACTGAATTTGGAGATCAAAGGAATTTAATGGACACACTGCTAAACGAAATTACCCATCTAAAACCAATAAAGAATGACTCGAACCCGCTCTCGCGTTACGCTGCTAGAATATTAAGCTTCGTGAACAACATGGAACAAAACGGTTGCGCAGTAACAAGCACATCGGAAGCACCCTTTGTCATGTCACAGCTTCTGTCCAAATTGAATGCCAGCGATAACATTGAATTTGGCCGCGAAATGCTCCGAATGAGAAAAGAAGAAAATGTTTTAAATTTGATTGATTGGCTAAACAAAGAAGCAAGTTTACGATCGCGCATCAAAAGAGACACTAATTCAAGAGAGCACCGTTGTAACAATAACGCTAACGACAGTGGACTGGACCAGGATGAAAAATGCCCACTGGGTTGCAAAAACAAAGCACTTACTTTCCGCATGTCCTATGTACTAAACGTCAACAGTTGATGAGAAATGGGAAATAGTAAAACAAAACAATCGCTGTCGAAAATGCCTACGAGCCCATTATACAAACTCTTGTAAAAAGCCCGACGGTACCACTTGCGATAAGTGTACGCGACGCTACCATCGTTCCTTACACAATGAGCGTGTACCTCTTGCAAATTCAGACCAAGGCACAGAAACGCTTCCATCCGCAAACGAAAGTCAAGAAGCTAGTAATCACAATGTCCAGGGTAAGACAAGCGTCCCCGCTATTTGTCCAGTTCAAAAAGTAAAGATTAGAGGCCAAAATGGAAATTTTACCGAAGCCCTAGCTATTGCTAAATAGCGGCTCAAACACGAGTTTCATTTCAAAGAACACTGTGAAGAAACTTGGCATATGCGGTCCCAAAACGCATTTAACGATGAACTTAGCAGGAGGCCAAAAGAAGTCGGAAGCATCAGAGTTTCTCGACATAACTGTTGTTTCAAACACTGAACCAAGTATTCAGAAATCTATGAGAGCTTATTCAATAAACAAACCATGCAGCCCAGCTAGAACAGTCTCGAGAACGACATTAGAAAGCTATCCCCACTTGAAATCAATTTCAGAGCAATTACATATATCGGGCGGAACAGTTGATTTGTTAATTGAACAGACTTTGCCGACGCCGTTAATGATACGCACGTTATCGCAGGGAAATCCGGAGAACCAATTGCAAAGAGAAATTGCTTCGGGTGGTACGTCATGGGAACATTTGCTTCAAAACAGAGTGAACGTCCCTCGGCTATCAATCAATTGATGTAGGAACTGTCGATGTGTTAGAAGACATGAAAAAACTCCTTACACAAGACATGTTGGGAGTAAGACCAACCAACTTTGTACGCGCAGAGATAATGATCTTAAGGAGAACAAGTTTATCAAATCAATTGCAGAATCGACGCAGATTGTTTAGGGGAGGTGCGAATGCCTTGGAATGGCGAGGGACCCCCAAAGGAGAGCAATTACGATGTTGCATATAAAAGAATGATTTCTTCTGGAAAGTCCTTTAAGAAAAAAGATTGTCTCGAGATCGTTGAAAGTGAAGTTCAAAAGTTGCTGGATCAAGATTTCGCCCTTGAAATTCCCCCTGAAAACGTAAACCATGATCAGCCTGAGTGGTATTTGCCTTTACAAGCCGTTTTCACGCAAGTTCGACTAGTGTTCGAGGCCTCAGCGAAGGGTCCAAGAGGAAAGTCGCTTGACGAGCATCTCGAAAAGGGACCAAACTACATAAACAGTTTGCCCAACGTGCTTATGGTTTGGCGCTTTGAAAAAGTGGCTTATACCGGAGAAGTTAGGAAAATGTTCAATCAAGTGTTGATCCATCCTGACGACCAAGGACAAACGAAAGTTTGAAGCCAAAAGTCTATCAGTGGAAAGGACTTAACTTTGGAGACAAACCAACCCCAGATATAGCTGCTGGAGCAATAATTACCTTAGCTAAAGCTTCTCAAGACCAGTACCCAGAAGCCGCGAAGGAACTCCGAAACCATGTCTACGTTGATGACATTGGTGGCTCCCGAGAAAACGAGGATAAGCAAGCAAATCAAGAGTGAAATCGACGCCATTCTCAGCAAAGGTCAGTTTCAAATCAAACAGTGGCATTCAAACAATAAGAAAGTTGATCAGAAAGATGAAGAACATGTAGATTTTCTTGGGCACAAATGGAATAAGAGTCGAGACACCATTACTTTAAAGAAAACAGAAATTGTTGCAATGGAGAAGCCTGTTACAAAGAGAAATTACCTCGCCTACCTGGCCCAGGTTTGGGATCCCACAGGCCTCGTGACGCCAACAACCATCGAGGTGAGAATTGATTTACAAGAATTGTGGAGTTCAGGTTATTCCTGGGATGAAGTTCTACCAGGCGAGATTCAAACAAAGTGGAAAAAAATGTCCAAGTACTCAACCAACTTCTCAAGCACCAATTCAAAAGAAAGTTAAAGCCAGATAATGCAGTTGGAATGCCAGAAATACACGGATTCTGTGACGCGGGAGAGAAGGCTTATAGATCAGCCATGTTTCTTCGTTGGAAACTTGATGACGGCAGCTACACCTGCGTTCAGTTCATGGTGAACGACTTTGTCTCACCCCTAAAGAAGAAGTCAGTACCGCGCTTGGAGTTAACGGGTTGTCTCGTCCTCTGAAGGTTATACCGAACATGTAGAGAAGCCTTAGAATTCGCCGAGATTAGCAGCTGCAAGAAAGTTTTCTGGATCGACTCCCAAGTTGTGCTGTCATGGCTTAAAACAAGTCTGAGAAAATTTAAATCGTTTGTCTCGGTACGAGTTGCTGAAATCCAAGAGACAATAGACGCTCAAGAGTTCAGCTACATCAGATCTGAACATAATTTAGCTGACGCCTTGACGAAGGGAATTCTCCCGGACTGCAGTTCCTTAGAAAGCCGCAAGAAGGGTGGCCCAAAGTTGAAGAAAATGCGCTGAAGATCAATGAAGAGTTGTCAGCTGAAATGGAGCCTGCCATTGAAGCCAAACCAACGTCCTGTGACAATGCAGAATTTTCAACTGCCCAGAAAGAATTAAGAGACAATCCTTTCTTTGAACATTTGATGCGAACGTGTAGAACATTCTCAAAGGCCAGGAAAACCTTAGCTTACATACTAAGATTCGTCAACAACACAAGAATGAAAACGAAGAATAGAGTTCCAATTTCGCCAAAAGAACTGACGGAGTCAGAACTTCGGTTGTTCAAATGGTGCCAGCAGACGATTGACGTCGACAAGCTAGATAAGAAGCTTATTCCGTTAAAGGACGAGCATGGATTTCTACGCGCGCATGGAAGATTGGAAAACATAAGGACGCTTCCTGATGAAATGCGCAATCCTATTATCCTCCCGAAGAGCCATAGATTAGTCGAACTGTTACTCGATCACCTACACAGAAAACGGGCACACTGCGGTTACAAGAGCCTCATTTACGAATCAAGAAAGCGATTCTATATTGTGGGAGTATGTCACATGGCAAAACATCTAACAGGAAAATGTGTGACTTGCAAGAAACTAAGAAAAGGAGATTTGGTGATAGAAACTGAACCAACTCCCAGGAGAACGTTGAAGATGGGACTTGTACTCGAAACTTATCCCGGTGAAGATGGTCTTGTTAGAAAAGCAAAGATTAAAACAGCAACGCCAGTCTATGATCGAGCAATTCACAAATTACGTTTAATCGCGACAAAAGAAGAATTCAACAGCATGCCGTAGCTATATAACCTGGTTAAAGCTAACTTACGTAGTGCAAAGAAACGAGTTGCTCAACCAATTACTTAAGTAATTCGCTTTTCGCCCCCCGGGGGTGGGGGGGGGGGGGGGGTGTTTTGCATTCCGTCCATAGCCAGCGATGCTGCGTATATTACATAGTGTTAATTAAATCCCAAGAGGATATTTCAGGGCATACAGCTATTGGGCGAAAGGTTGTCGAAAAAATGTGCACGCGACAATCCTGAAAGGTAATATGGAATATGATCAATACGTTGTTCCTAACGACTGTAGCTGTCGAACCTACTTTTGTTGCTTTCCTTCAGCCCTCGCAAACATATGTCCGTGGCCTCCCGTGCCATTCTTTCCAATTTTTTTGAAGAACAGTGCACTCAAAATCACCCACAATACCTTTCGGGATTGTCGTGTGCACTGTTTCCGACAACCTTTCTCGAAATAGCTGTATAAGCAGCCACACGGCATTAGACATTATCAAGATAGAGCAGAAATGTACCAGGTTCTTTTGACTCCCTCTCGCTCGTAGTATTCAGCGTTTCAGAAGTGTGCAATCAGAAAAATACAGTATACAGAATAAACCTGATGTAAGTGCAAAAACTGGTACGTGATTCTCTTCCAAGTGGATTCGACAGATATCCAAATCACCAGCCTGTTTTCTGTTAACTTGCCAAGCTAGTGAAAAAAGTTTCTTGTGTCCTCCTTCGCATGAAGTGCTGACATAGAGGCTCGGTTGCTCGAGGTAAGGCGTCGTTTTCCTGTAGCATCCTTCAACCTTTATTCAAAGGTTAAAGGATGTCCTGTTTACTTGAAATGTAGAATTTGCGCAAACATTTGCTTTTATTTTCGTTTGTCAGAAACAAACTTCGATTTTTGGGCAAACGTTTTCTTGTTAGGAAACGCAGAGTTCACAAAACGCCTCTTCTAATCAAACAAAGAGTAGTTGTAAACATTAAACGAGCAAAAAAATCAGCTAAAGTGAATGGAAAAATGTGTTTTTGAATCCTTCGAAGTGTTTTCTTGCCTTAAAAAACATCAACACTAGGATTTTGTCGAATTTCGAAAGATCGCTCTCTAATAGAATTGGAAAGACACCAAGCTCACGCATTTTAGTAAAATCCAACTAGTGGTCTATTATCAATTCTGCCTTCTGATTGGTTGAGCTACTACTAGGCTATATGTTAAGGCCCACTAGTAGCGAAAAGCGCCGGCTTTTTGGTGGGAAAAAAGGATTTAAGTCTAGCTTTAACTAGCTTAAGTTGTTTTGTCTCGATATTTTTGACCAACTAGTTGGTTTTACTAAAAAAATTATTCCTCTTGCCCTCATGGCCTCTGAGTTAATAGCCCATTCGGCCTTCGGCCTCATGGGCTATTGACTCAGAGCCCATTCGGGCCCATTTGGGCTTCGAGCCCATTTGTGCGCCAGCGGAGCACCATAGTTAAGAAAATGAAGTAATCTACCCACCCGAGAAAATTTTGTAATCACGTGATCGTACACCGACGGACCGCCCGCCCGAGCGACCGTCCATCCGCACCCAAGCATAATAATGTAAAATAACTCAATCAACAGGTATGGCAACGCAAATGCAACTCGAGGTTATTTTGGCGGGAAATCGCATTGCCACCGGCGTCTTGTAAAGCAGAGACAACTAAAGAGTCAACAAAGACGAAAAAGAAAGCGAAAATTGTTTCTGTATCCGTGCTGTCTAAAGTATTTAGCTTAGATTAATTGTCCTGTCCACCAATCTGGAATATAGAGCAAGAGAAAGACAGAGAGAGAGAGAGAGAAAAAACAAACGAGACATTTTTCTTGTTGGAAGAGCAACATGAAAATTTTGTAGCGGCGGTGACAATATGGGAAATGCTAGCGGCCACCAATGCAAGGTGAAAATAAGCGGCAGTGAAAAAAATGTGAACGAGAACACGTACAACATTTCCTCCATAAAACGTGTAACTATGAAGTTTCTGGAAGTTTCATGTTGTAGTCGTACAAAACAACGGCAAAGAAATGTACAAAAAAAGTGTGCTGCACGTTCAAAGTTGCTTTTTTTGCTAGTAATACCTATTGTTGTTTTTCACCGTTCTCCGGGGTTGCCTTCGCCGTTTAGCGTTATACGATTTTATATTTTGTTTGAACAAGCAATAAATACTATCGAGAGCTTCGCTTTTAGCCCTGGCTAAATCAATATATTACAACTATCCCCCGAAGGGGAGGTGAATAGCCAAGGATATTCCGAGTTACGGGAGCCAATCAAAACGGGCTAAAATTGCTATTCACTGATTTGGTAAATACCAATGTTGAATAGTCCGAGACAGCGAGCCAATCAGATTCACTAAGATCACTGAGTTTGCATATACTAAATGGATTTAGCCAGGGCTAAAAGCGAAGCTCTCATTAACAACCAACCAAAAACTTCAGTCGTGTAGTGCTGAACGGCGACGGCAACGAGAACGGCAAAAAAAAAAATCAATAGGTCTAATTAGCCACAAAAAAAAAACGTAACACGTGCAGCACACGTTACTTTTATGTACATTTCTTTGCCATTTTTGTTGCACGACTACAACGTGAAACTTGCTAAAATATCATAAGGGGTTGACAAGCCTGGCTCACGCCTTCCACCCACATGTTTACAGCTTTTAATTTTGAGTTTAGCTTTTACGAGTATATAACTGGAGGTTCTTTGTAGATCTGTCTAAGAAGAGGTTGCTTCTCTGTCAGTTGCCAGTGTTTCATAAGAATGTTTTTAAGGCTAGCAACTGGGTCGATATTGCGTAACAAAGGGCAAAATGGTTGTTCCCCTTGAAGGTTTTTGTTGGAGTGCCTCTTTCCTGTTTTCAAAGTGCATTTCAGAGAGAGTTAGAGTTATAAAATTCTGTCGATATCTTCTCTGTCACTAAGGTGCTTTTGAATCTTCTGGTCTCTTTTGAAAGTTTTCTTTGGAGGAATTTGTTCTGAGTAGCCGGAGGGCTTCGCCTTTTATACAGCCTTCCTTGACCCCTGATGGGTGGCAAGATGAGAAATGTGGATATTGAAATGTTTCAGTTGGCTTAAAATGTGTTCCTACATCGAGAATTGACATAATTTGTTTTCAGATTTCTGCTGTGAATTTAATAATAGCGTGGTGATTATTTGCTTGTTCAATGAAGTGAGTTATTGTTCTCTTCCGGTATCCCAGAGAGAGAAGATATGGTCTATCAACAGATTAGCTTCATTGCCCTTTTTCTACTTTCGCTATGAAGATATTTGCAAAAGTAACAGCGACCTTTGTTCCCATCGCTGTCCCATGTGTTTAAAGATAATTTTTTCCATTAAATTGGAATGAATTTCCTTCTAAAATGAGTCTGAGCGCTCGTTCAAGTGACTGTGTTGGAATCGGAGGTCTATCTTTGTGGTAGGAATCATATGCTTTGCATATAGTGTTAATTCCCTCTTCCTATGGAATGTTGGTATATAGAATTGTCACGTCCACTGAAACAATGATAGCGTGTTATGGGACTTCTATGAAACTAATGAAATTAATGAATTCCTTAGGGAGGGGGCCTTATTAACTTTCTTCCCCTGAAAAGGGTGGCTTATTAGAGGGAGGGGGCGCTTAATAGAGGATTTACGGTACACGTTTTGAGGAGGAAATATCGTATGTGCTCGCAAAAAAATTCGTGTACCATGCGTAGCAAGATTTAAAACTTAATCTTGCTGCGCATTTTGATCGTTCAAAAACTGTGGGATTTTAATGTTCTTCGATCGGAAGGTACGAGAAGAAGCGTGAATCTTTCGAGCTTTCTGCTGCGTGGGTTGAAAGCGGAGTGATGTGATTTTCTGGGGGGAAATCGCCTCGGCGCTGCAGCCGTTCAAAAAATTGATTCCACCCTTGTCCTTCTGTTAAGAGGAACAGTAAACAGCAAACTCCAAAACACCTTCAAAATCGCTCAAAATACTACGTCTTAGGCAAAAAGTCGACAATTTACCGAAGGTAAGGTAAAACAACGTTTATTTAGCTTTGATGAATGCACGTGTTTAGCGATATAACGCTACAGATAAAGCAAAGGGTTAATACAGTACCTTTACCATAAAAGTACATCGGTTACACAGATTGTGTAGGCCCCTGTGAGATAACTAAATTTTGTTATCCACAAGCGCGCGAGAGAACTCCGCTATAAAAGACGAGGAGAATGAAAAAGTTGTGAAGTTCTGGAAAGGAAGATTAGCCGGTTATGGGATGCTAGAGTGAGAGCTCTGGGAATAGTGAGTGATAACTTGTCAAAGTGTTAAGAAAAGATTGGAGTGACGGTGACCATCGACCTTTGGAAAAAGGCTGCATTACTTGGAACTTCTATAATTCTGAGAAGAAACTTGTGGCCTAAGGTTTTGACACACAGCTTGCTCTCGAATGATGTGTTCCCAGAGGTCATCGTAACTGTGAAATATAGCATACATTGATAATAACTATAATATTATTTATGATATCATTGACAAGGGAGAGGGGAGCTGTCAAATTATCGATGTGGCAATTCTGGAGAATGGAAGGGTGAGACAGAAGGAGGACGACACAGTTGAAAAGATTCAAGATCTTGCGAGAAAAGTTCGAAAAATTTGGGTCGTAAGAACAAAGGTGAACCCAGGGGTAGTGGTGGGGATATAAGGATCAATACCAAAAAATTTGAAAGCAATCTGAAGGTTATGGACGTGGAATTCTCCTTGCCTTTTCCCTGTGCGGCGTTTTCCCAGGTCTTCTCGGAAAATGTGCACTGTTGGGGCCAGTAAGAATTTTTTAAGAAAGGTGTTGAGGATATTGTGGAGAGGAAAACAAACTGTAGGTGCATTCTATTTGTTTCTGTCCAGACAGGAGCAATAATTGTGGAATCATTGGCATACTTAAATAGCGCGAGATGATTCACGTATGATCCCCTATACACCTTTTGCTGTTCAATACGAGAAAATACGCAATCATTTGCGTTAAACGGTGACCAATAGTGCAAATTAAGATACATTCATGAGCGCAAAAATACGACCATTGGCGCATAAACCAGATTTAATTACGATTCTTGCATTTTAATCAACATTCATTAACACTTTTGGGCATTCATATGCGTCATTCGGCATACAAAAGAGAAATATATGCTTTCATTAACGCCAACATCAGTCATTAACACCATCTTGTAAGTCAATAGGGACAACAGATCAACAAACATTAAAGTACAAACACTTTCATCAACATTTTAATGACACTGTTTGCAATTGCAATTCAATAGCATCCCCGGACAACCTTAGGGTGTATGACAAACATTAATGCGCTTGTACAATCAATTGAGCGTTCTTTACATTGAAAACGCAGAAATCGATTTTCAATTAAAAAATACAAATTTTAAAAAAATTGGCCTGAATTTCAGTCTGTTAAAAACTTGGCACAGATGAAATGCTTCATTCCAGTAATGACGGTTTGTCCAATCCATTTGGGAGCTGATGATATAATAGCAAATATTTATCCACGTTAGAAGAAGTACATAGACAACATTTTAATGTTACCGCGATGATTAACGATGCTATTTAGTCGACCCTTTCAATCCCAAACATGCAAAATTAAAAATTACAGGAGAAAAAAAATATAATTTTGCAGCCACAGATATTTCACTGAAATACCAAACATACGATTCATTTCACAGACTCGAGTGTTAAAACTATATACCAAATACTTAAGTACTGATAACTGGGTTTCATTCAAACGGTAACAACTCAGACCTTTGCCATCATACACAAAAGTTAGAACTACATACTAAATAACTAGTACCGCCCAAAGTATAATGCTGGGAGGTTTCAGTTGAATTTTTATTCCGGTACCATATGATTTGATCCATATATTCAAGTTCAACGTTTAAAATACATTAATACTACGTGCACAACATTCTGGAAATAAAGGCGTAAGATGAAAATTGACAGACCGAAAGTGCCCCAGTGTGTTAAATGATTATGGATCCAGAAGCCAAATTTCAACTACGATAAGCAGCCATCTCATTCTTTGGCTGATCTTTAACGGAAAAAAAGTGAAAAAGAAGGGTCTTCAATGAAATAAGTAAGTTTCAGGTGTAAGAGCCTAACCTGTTTCATGACCATCCACAATACTGGAAGGTTTCTTTGCTGTTCTTTTACGTCCCTTTGTCTTCTGATCAATACTTGGTTCAGAATCATCAGATTCTGCCAGGGCCTCCTATGCCTTGTTGCTTCTTCCTCTGCTTTTTTTGGCCTGCTGCTGGTATCCTCCGTGGTTGGTTTCTCTATAGGTTTTAGAATTTCTACCACTTTTGCCAGAAGCCTTCCTTGGCTTCTCCACCTCATATTCTTCAACTGTGTCAACTTTGGAAGATTCAACGTTCTCTACACTGCTTTCCAAAGAGCTAATCTTTGACTCTGTTTCAGGAAACCAGTTACAATCCACACAAACATCTTTGAAAGAACCCTTGTTTAGAAGCAACGTGGCAACACCAGACATATAAAGAAAGGATGGAAGCTTTCATGGATAACAAGCGCATAGGATTGTATCCAACAGAATTCTCAACACAGTGTAGGATTTCCCTTGTACTTCATTGGCTTCCTTAATCTTTCCCGTTTGCAATGACAACTCAGCACTTGTGCAGAAGAATGAAGCAAAATACTGACAAAACATTAACTGTGAAACAGAACAACTTTGTAGCCCTGTGTCCTCTTTCTGCTTTCTGCCTTTTGCAGACTTTGCTTTGCCTTTCTTCTGTCTCTTTCAAAATCCCTTCACTTGGAGCACTACATGTACAAACACATAAAATCATGTCAAGTTTCTGGACACACATTACCATTTTCTTTTCAGCACACTGGCACAATGACTGTACCAGTTCTAAAGCGTCCTCTCAATGCTCGGGTCTTAAAACATATAACAGATATTTGGCAACACTCAAAGAGTAACTAATCAGTATGTTGTGAAGTGTTGTATCAATACAGTTTACACATTCGCATGTCTGTGGATGACCAAGAAGCAGAGGTTCTTGAGTTTCATTTTTGGAAAGCTTGGATCGGCTGGAAGATTTCAACACTGGTTGTAGGAGTCCATTGACCTGGTCAAGGCGACTTTGACACTTATCACTCTTGCCTTGTTTGAGTTCCAACAGAGCAATGTTAATGAGAAATTCTGCAATCCTAAAGGAGAAGAATGATTTTAAAAACGTTTGTCCTATCAATATGTAATCAGGTCGAATATAAGTGGCAATGTTACATTCTGTAGTTTGCGTGAAATGTTTATCTCCCAAGCGAATTAAAAGTAGGATGTAATGGCAAATAATTAGTCTTCTGTCACCGATAACAGTGATTTCTTTTTAGCTACTTCCATGCTGCAACCTTGCAATTACATTATGTAACTAACAAACAGAATTTAAAGCCTGTTTGACAAAGACCAACAAAACGAATTCATTTTACTGCCTGGGAACTTACATGGCATTACAGTGCTGCTGAAAATGAACAAAAAAGTGCGAGATAATTATGGCTGACTAGTGTGTATTGGATCAGACAATCTTAAACGAGGCTGGTTAAAGAAAAGCATTATAATGAATACCTGTAAGGTAGAGCAAAGTGTCTCGCCAAAGTTAGACCATCTACAAACTGTCTGAATGACTCTCTTACAGCACCCTGTTGGGCATATAACTGGCCAACTTGTAGTAATGAAGACAGAAGCTCATTCAGGAGTGAAAAGGCTTTGATTGACACTTGGTAGAATAAGAGGGCCCTCGGCTGTAGAAATTGAAACAAAATAAAGTACTTGAAAGCGTTGTAAGTTAGTGTTGTTGATGATAGAGAAATGAACATAATTGTAACAAATTAATCACACGCAAGAAATGAGGATGAAAAAGAACAGGGAAAAATTCACTTCCACTTGGAAAAAAGATCATGTGGCTAGAATTTGATCCATTTAAGTTTGAGACCTCTTTAAACATAAGCAAACACACTTTTGGTGTTGTTACGTTTTGGTGAACGAATGGTGGTCCAACTGTAAAGTTATAGGTTGCAGTTTGATATCCTTGTAAGCATTTAACTCAAAATCAAGGCAAAGTAGGAGGCAGAGCTTTACTTTTTGCTCATTCAATAATACAGTGTTTTGGGAAAGGAAAATAACTGTTGCTGAATGAGGAGAGGGGAACAACAGGCACAAAAAACAAACATGTCTGACAAACTATTCAGTGACATGTCCTGAGAGGTGATAATTGCACGCTAATATTATGAAAGAAAAGGGTCATCTTTTTACCTGACACATTTTTATTCTGTTTGCCCTTCTTTCGCCCACTACTGAACACATCCTCTCCAAACACCTCCTCAGCCAAGTGGCTTAACTTGTGAAATCCATCAAGAGCACATTCCAAAGCAGTAAGTGAACCAACAACAGGATCTTCACAAAAGAGCAAGATCATTCATGATAGAGTCAATATTCCCTTAATGGACACCTTACTAGATTCAGTGTTCAGGCCATTATTCAGTCCTCTGTTACATGTAACCACACAATGACAAGTTTGGTACATTTCCATGCAAGGGTCCACAATTAGATAATTGATCTCAGATTTTTGGATTTCTTAAGGGAATGCTGGAAAATCCAAAAATCTCAAAAAGATTTCCTTTGACAGTTGATGGTTTTGATGTCAGACAGCCACCTTTTCCAATGCTACATTGTAGACATCAATATGCCAAGATCAAAAACTGTAAGCTGCCGAACCGTAAAGTAAAGCAAATATATTTTTTATGTTTTGAGAACTATCAATCTTTTTTACTTTTCTTAGCCAAATAAATTTCTTCAAAAGAATGGATTCTCGAGTATTCCAGCGGTACTTGCAGAATCTGAGGTGGTGAGATGGTTGGCCTCATATTTTTACAAGAAATCCTGGTCTTTCTTTGGATCCACGAGCAAAGAGATCATAAAACCTAAAAAATCGCGATGTAATTTTACCCATGACTATACTTTTGGCCCAGGATTCATAAGATGCAAAACTTTAGATTTGATTTTCCCAGAGAAATAAACTGTTGGTACATAATCCCCACTGTGATGTTGCTCTAACTAGAATATACATATTACTAGAATACTAAAACAACAAATTACTGGTAAATTATTAAATTGAGTCTTCAACTCACCCAAAGTAATGCTGAATTTGTGGAGTTTAGCTGGGAGCATGGAGTATTTCGCACACAAAGACATTAATCTGGCCTTCAGTAAGTGGGACCTGTAGCTCTTCTGAGTCAAAGCATCACTCTGTAACACTTCCATTAAACACTGCTCTCCTTCTGAGTACTAAACACAGGAACAGATAATTTAGATAAGGTAGGGACTGGTAGGCAAGGCTGTTGTAGAAGGCCTAAATGTAATAAACGGTCCTAAATGTAATAACAATTTGCCCTAAATGTAATAAACTCTTAAGCTGCCAATTACAGTAATTCCTAGAATAAGCCCCGCCCTCAAATAAGCGCCGCATTTGGGGGGGGGGGGGGGGGAGTTAATTAGCGCCACGGTGCTTATTCGAGTAAATACGGTACTAAGCGGTATTGCTATGGTAATAAGCTCCGCGGCGCTAATTCGCGTAAATTCGGTACATTTCCTTATGCACTGTGAAAGTTAACGTTTACAAATAAATTGCTTGTAAACGGCAAAGTAACAGTATTTAAGCAATAGAAAACTTTTTTCCTGTGTTTGAATAGCCTGATATAAACACTAGAGGTCCTAGAGGGGTTGGGAGAATTCGAGACTATTACATAGTTTTCAAGAAAGTCTAGATTCGTTTATTAAAAGTTATTTTTAAAATATTCTTATTATTTAGCATTGATCAGTTTACCTGTATTACTGCAGCCTAAAAAAATTGTCGTATCTCACCCCTACTTTCCCCGCGGCCACTTTCTTCCTGTCCCCAAGGTGGCCATTGTGGAAAGGTACAATAGTTCATTTTTATTACTTGTTATGTTTTACATAATTGTAAACAATATGGATTAACCAATAAAATGAATGAATGAATGAATAAGTATACTTCAGAGTATACTTAATAGACAAGAAACTGTTATGTGTCGCTTTGAAGAAATTTATTTATAAACGTGAAGTTCAACGTTGCATATTAAGGAAATATATCAGTACTGTTTTCCTCGAATAAGGGCCGCGGCGCTCATTTACTTTTTTCTTCCAATGTTGGCGCTTATTTGAGGGCGGCCCTTATGCGTGTAAATATGGTAATTGGTAATGTACCGTCATTACGCACGCGAATAAGCGAAGCGGCGCTTATTAACTTTTTATCCCAATTGCTGCGCTTGTTTTAGAGAGATGCTTATTCGCATAAATACGGTAACTGGTATCTTAAGGGTTTATTACATTTAGGGCAAAATGTTATTACATTTAGGACTTTATTCTTTATTCGATCTTGAGAGTTATGCAAACCTGAGACGACGTCGAGGGTTTGCATAACTGTCTCGAATTCTCCCAACCCCTTTAGTGTTTATATCAGGCTATTCAAACACAGGAAAAAAGTTTTCTATTGCTTAAATATTGCTTTTTTACAAAAATACTGTTACTTTGCCGTTTACAAGCAATTTATGTGTAAACGTTAACTTTCACAGTGCATAAGAAAATGTACCGAATTTATGCGAATTAGCGCCGCAGCGCTTATTTGAGAGCGGAGCTTAATGCCATAGCAATACCACTTAGTACTGTATTTACTCGAATAAGCGCCGCGGCGCTAATTAACTCCCCTACCCCCCCAAAACACTCATACATTGCAAGTTGTAAATGTACAATGTATATGTGAAATAATAAATTTTATAACAGACTAAACTGGACCATATTAGTGAGTAGCTCTTGGCTTATAATTTTCATTATCCCTTGTGCTTAGAGGAATAAAGCAAAAGAAATGATTCACGAACAACCTCACCTTTCCTGCCACTAACAGATAGTGACTCTTTGCCAACAGAAACTGGACCATAACTGATCCACTTGGTTCAAAGGTTTCTAACACATCACTGGTCTCATGCAGCAGAAGACTGGCATGAGAAATGTCCAGTACATCACACAGAGTATGAACAGCTTCACTACAGGCAGATATTCTATTATCCAGCATACTGTTGGTGCTGATTGTTTGGGCAATGGTAGCAGCAAGATGAAGAGCACACACCTTCTTGAATGGCTGTAAAATGTTAAAAATTACTCAATGAATAGCTGCAAGGAAAACAGTTTACTGTAAATCCTTCTCCTACTGTAAGCTCCCAGAGGGCTTATTTATTTGAAGCACATTATTTTGCCTATTTTGTTTCCAGATTATTTCAAACTCCTGAGGTTGGATTGATGGACACATTAAGATATAAACTAGTTTCGCAAGGGAAGCTGCAAGTCACTGAAGTAGAAAACGCATGATTTTCAGATGTCCATATGATTCCTTTCACCCTCAGCGACTAATTTTAGAAAGTTATGTAATCTTGAGATTAACTTGTATTTATATAGTCTTTTCATTGAAAACATGTTTTGATTTTTTTAATGAGCACTGCTTTTTTAATATACCACTGAGTTATTGTTGTTCTCTTAGAACTCATAAGCAGGAAGAATCTAACACAGCTTGCATCAGTTACTGTTCCATGAGACAGTCCCCAGAAACAGCCTTCTACTTCCTTTCAGTTTACCTGGCTGACAAGTCCAAACATTCCAGCAATAATCAGAAGGTAATGGCAAGTTTCCTCAGGGTTAACAAAGTGTTGCAAGTCAATCTGCAAAAAGAACAACAGATATTATTGCTTTTAAAACAAATCTATAGTATTTATGCAGACTAATCAAGTTTCCAAACTTTTCATGTTTTGACCTGTGAGTAAGTTTTTAGAAGATGAGAAAAAAAGAAGTGCTCTCTTTTCTTGCCTCTGACTCAGTAGGTACATGTATCATAAAAAAAAACTAAACTGCACAATAATAATGCCCCAACTCTACCTTTTTGCCTGTCCCTTCTTGCACTGATCTATTTGCTAACACTGTCCACGTTTCCAATGCTGAATGAAGGGATGACATAAATTGCTGCTCCAGACATATGCCTTCGACCTAAAAAGAGAAGTAAAATTATATAGGAATAAGTTCATTGTGTCACACCTGACCACCCCCAGCCCATTCCCATGTATTTCTGGCCCTGGTTGTTCAAACGTTGGATAATATAATAATAATAATAATAACTTTATTTCTATAGCGCTCTTATCCTATGTTCAAGGCGCTTTACAATCATGTAAACAACATTATTGAGAAATATTTACAAATTTACGACCATATCCTAATATATTTACAATGGATAAAAAAGGAAAAATTGAAACTAAAACAACTATTAAACCATATTCATAATGATAAAAAAAGGGAAAAAATTAAAACTAACGCAATATATACAAATTTATAAAAACAATGATCCGTTATCACAGAATTTAGTAAACAAGTACGTCTTAAGTGATCTTTTAAAACTCGAGATGGTGTTGGACTTCCGAATTTCATAGGGTATTAAGTTCCATTCTCTTGGTGCATGAACAGCGAATGCTCTATCTCCGTAGGTCTTGGTATACGATCTAGGTTGCATTAAAAGTTCATTACTAACAGACCTCAATGATCTAGAATGAGGACGATAATGTAGTTTTTGAGCTAAATAGCTAGGCGATGTCCCATTCAGTGATTTATACACGACGAGCAGAATCTTGAAAATAATACGATATTGAATCGGTAGCCAGTGAAGCGCACATAAAACAGGTGTGATATGCTGAAACTTACTCACTTGCAACACAACTCTAGCCGCCGTGTTTTGTACATACTGCAATCTTTGTAACTGATACTTAGGTAGGCCGTATAATAATGGATTACAGTAATCTAGTTTCGATGTGACAAATGCATGAACAGCAACTTCTGCTGATT
>BOPM01000641.1:152651-179399 GCA_022179025.1 Porites australiensis
GGGGTTACTTGGGTTAATTTTTTCTGGGTATGTGCCGCTGGCTTCTCAGAGCCCCTACACCCTTATATCTCTTCTGCACGTGGCCACATTATAAACCCCATCTTAGTCAGTTTGGGAAAAAGGTAATTTTCGCATTCCCAACTTAGTCACTTTCTGTTTATGCAACTACAGTCGAACCCCGCTATTTCGAAGTCCCAAGGGAAATGGAAAAAAGTTCGAAATAGCAGGGTTTCGAAATAACCGGGGAAGCGTAAAATTCGTAACAATGAATCATTTTTTCATAAAATACAGTACAGTATGAAGAAGGATACTGATTAAATAAAAATGCAATGTCGAATGATTAGAATAGAGACAGCAGAGTTCATACATGAGTATTTCAGCGGGAAGAACAGTTCACTAACTGTGCGTCTTGCTTTGTAATTGAATAACACAGCTGGAAATTCTTAGCGGGACACTGCGCGTGAGTGAAGCGCAATACGTTTCCAGCTGTGCTCTTATGTACATACTCTGTTTTTGACAAGTTCGAAATAACGGGATTGATTTAAGGTGTAGGGAAAGAACGATGAGTTCGAAATAGCGGGGAATTCGAAATAACCGAGTTCGAAATAGCTGATAGTAAATGACTGAAAACATAAGGGTAAATCCAAGGGAATTCGATCTTCCTTCGAAATAGCGGGGACTTCGAATTAACCGAGTTCGAAATAACGGGGTTCGACTGTACCTTATAAAGCCTTTTAACCTGGTCATCCTGAGATGAACTGACACATTTGTTAAACTTAATGTGGTGTAGATCCCCTTATTATACAAACACCAATGAAATACCAGGTGAGCTTTCGCGGGAAAACCTGGTATCTTCACACGTGAAGGTAACAAGTAATTTGGAAAAACTAGTTCTGTTTAACGTTAGCTTAATAAGGGTAAACTCTCCTCTTTTGCGGACTAAACAGTCGGGACTTTCTCAAAAACACAACTCTGAAAAATCTTTTCAGCCATTACACATTTATTTGTTCTTGAAGACATGGCCGCCTCTTATTTGGGGTGTCTCACTGCCAGTGTCTTCACTTATTCAGCTTCCGGTCCTTTCTCGATTTCCCTTGTTGGTATACGAGGGGGTTGGCTTCAGTACTTTCTCTGATTTGAGATGAGAATCTGTGAGTTTTTAAGCCCCTTGTACAGAAGAGACACCTGTTGTATATTATGTTTTGTTAGCTTTTTGCGCAGAACCCATTTCAAACTTAAGATGTTCTTCCATCCTCTCCGCTTCATTCTTCAAGAGCTTCAGTCTTTCGGCATCAGTCTTATCGGCTTTAACCACACTAACATTAGCACCTAGATCAACGAGCCTTTTCACAGCTTGTGCGTTACCACTTCTCACTGCCATTTGAAGAGGAGTCAAACCTTTTGCATCACGGCTGTCTATCTTTTGCACCCCATACTGTACCAGGAGATCGATTATCTGACTGCAATCTTTGACCCTGTAACGGGCTGACAGGTGCAACGGTGTGAATCCATCTTTCTGTTGAATATTTACATCCGCGTTGTGTGCAAGTAACAGTCTAACGAGGTTTTCGACACCTGCTATAACGGACCGGTGAAGGGGTGTATATCCGTTATCGTCTTGAATATTTACATTCGCATGGTGTTGGAGTAACAACCTGACGAGGTTTTCGTCATGACTCTTGACTGACTGGTGCAGGAGTGTGCTTCCATCTATACTTCGAGTGTTCACATCTGCCTTGTGTTCAAGAAACAATCTAAGCAGCTTTTCATTATTTAACATGACTGACCATTGAAGGGGTGTATATCCATCTTTATCTTGAATACTTACATCCACGTGGTGTTCGAGTAACAATCTAACGATATTTTCATTATTTGACATGACTGACCTGTGAAGGACTGTATATCCATCTTTATCTTGAATATTTACATCCACGTGGTGTTCGAGTAACAATCTAACGATATTTTCATTATTTGACATGACTGACCTGTGAAGGACTGTATATCCATCTTTATCTTGAATATTTACATCCACGTGGTGATCAAGTAACAATCTAACAAGGTTCTCATCACGCACTTTGACTGCCAAGGGCAATGCTGTATATCCAGCATTATCTTGAATATTTACATCCGCGTGGTGTTCAAGACACAATCTTACAAGGTTTTCATCGCGCGCATTGACTGCCAAGTGCAATGCTGTATATCCGCTATTATTTTGAATATTTACGTCCGCGTGATGTTCAAAGCACAATCTTACAAGGTTCTCATCACGCGCATTGACCGCCAAGTGCAATGCAGTATATCCGCTATTATCCTGAATATTTAAATCCGCGTTGTGTTTAAGTAGCATTCTGACGAGGTTGAGGCTTACCTGCAGAGGTCGTTTGGCGACGAGATAGTGCAGTGGTGTTCGTCCAGTATTATCTTGAATGTTTACATTCGCTTTTTTTCTAAGCAATAATCTGACGAGATGGTCAAAATCCCTTTTGACTGACAAGTGCAGTGCTGTTAACCCATATCTATCCTGAACATTTACTTCAGTTCCATGTTCTACAAGCAAACAGGATGCCATGTAGTTGTTCCAGTCAGCTGCTAATAACAGAGGTGTAACTTTAGTTTCTCTCCTTTGGGCATTAACGTCGGCCCCAAGATCAATGAGTGTCTCAATGAACTGACTTGAGGATGAACGACTTGCATGCAACAAGGCTGTGTAATCATTGTCTGATCCTGAGGCATTAACATCTACACCGTCGTTTAATACAAGTTCAACTGCCTGTTCCGCATCATCAATGCATGTACCCCACTGCAGCTCAGTTAGCCGCCTGTTGTCCTCCGCACACTCTTCATAAGTTCTATAAAGTCTTTTCCCAGCAAAAAATTCGGCGCTATTTCTCGTTTTTACATTTTCCATCTCTTTAACAAAGTTATCAAGAAGGACAGAAGCTTTTAAAATAATGTCGATATCTCGCTCAAAGACAGCAGCATGAAGCAGATTAAATCCAGACTTTTTATCCACTTGTAAGAAAGCTTTTCTTGAGAGATTCTTTAAACTTACCTATAATAAAAATGATTATGTTTATGAGCAAATTAAGGTCTCGGTAAAGGAAAACGAGGTGCCCACAGAAAAAAATTCTAGTCGCGCGAGTATTTTCGCTACAAAGGCAAGTTACATATCAAATTAAAGCTTAAAGACTAAATTACCTTATAAAAGATTTTATTTCATCGAATTTCAAAAGGTGCTTAAGTTTTTTGTTCTCGAACTCAGAGGTATCGAGTTTACTGCTGAAGCTCCAGCCCTTTCGCGTTGTTAAATATTCACTTCCTTTTTATTGCATCTGATTGACAGATAAAAGACCTAAAAAAGGGTGTGAGGAAATTTGCAGATGTCTCGTGTTAGCGGAATTATTGCATTTCAAACTAAAGAGTCGAATCTCGAGCGCGATTTACGCAAAGAAACTGACATAAAATGAGTTACAAAGGGAAATCGGAAAATTCCTCACACTCTTTTTGAGTCTATATCATTATCCATCATATCTGAAAGTTTCAAAGCGATAGCTTAAAACCTGTCCCGACTGGAGGTCGGAGAATTTTGATTTTTGCGTCTAAAATAGAGTGAGAGAAAATCAGCTCTAAAGATTTAGCGCGAAGTCCACGCTTGGCTGGTTAGCTCAGAAAAGGCTCATTTTAGAAGGGTTAAAAAGCACTTTCTGATTTTCTTTTTCTGCCAAATTAAAATTTAGGACCCACTCATGCCAAAAATCCAAAAAAAACAAAATCGAGCAATGTACTAAAATTTTCATTTACCGAGACCTTAAACGAGGTAATTCATTTGACACTAACTTTAAGTCTTTTTGGAAGAAAAAAGATAAACGAGCTTCCCCTGTATTCTTATTGCAAATAGGACATTCTACATAAAATGTTTTGGTAGTCTGTTGCTATGTTTGCAAGAGATGACGTCATAGGTGACAAAAGGTCAGGCCACTTTCAACCAGAAATGTGAGGTTCTCGTACTTTTTTGTGCAAAATGTTCCCTGTCAAACTGAGAAAACTGTGAACATCATAAAATATATCTGGAAGGTTATTGTTTAGAGAGGAAAAAGCGAATCAGGTGTGGGAAAACTAGGCTGCAAACAGCAACGGTAATTAGTTTGTGGTTTTGCGGCTCGCTAGCATCTTCTTACCTCCAGCAAGATTAGTCATAACAGCATGAATATATTTCTGAGTTTGAAAAGCATGAAAATTGCTCTTGTTGGGGACGTACATATGATTGTTGAGACAATTATTGAGTCGTCAAATAAAGTAAAGTTTTCGAACCAAAACATTCTGAACTCTCCCTTGGCCCTCCCAACTAACGTTAACTCAGCCTCGTAGCCAGGCCAGTTCGCGCTATGCGAGTTACCAGAGGAGGCTTGGAACCAAGTGCGATAGTGCGAGTTCTCGGTGAATTTTCCCGACAAGCTTGACAGGTGACGTCACATCCGAAATCGCCGAGGACGACTGGGAACGATGCTGACGTTAACTTGTTTTAACTTGAGCAGCGGCGAAACATTGTTTAGGGGAGAAAAGAGGGAAAAGATTGTCTTTTTTCTTTTTCAAGTAGGTAATATCCACTAATTAGGAAGAATTTCGCCGAGAACAAAGCATCTCAAGTACAGTTTTGTCACCGATTGTAAGTTCTAGTCCATTTGGGGAAATTTGAGAAGCAAAGCCCCTGTCACATCCTGTAATATTTAGATGACATTGTAGTGCTCATTACAAGATATCTAATAAATGTTTAACCCTTTGGCAGATCCTACAACAAAACAAAAATTCAATGGAGGCAAGGGGGAAGGGTGTATCTGCAGAGCAATCGACATCCCAAGTAAGTCGGCTAATGTCAATAATTTCAAAGAAATAATAAAGTGCATCGTGACGTCCGGATAGACGTGACGACTTTTATGAAATTAATTTAGCTATAGAAAAAAACAAATATAAGGTATTTCAAAGATAAAAGCGAGTAAAACACTCGTATGATAATGTGTAGGTCCTACAGAAATGTTCATGATTTTAGGTAGATATTTAAGAAAGTGTAAGAGAAAGAGTGCCTGGCACAAAGGACACAGGGAAGACAAATCTGATATCTTACTGGTTGATGAAAACTTGGCCTGGCATCATTCTTCAACAGCAACTGCATTACGGAGTGGTGGTTTTGACGTTCAGCTTTTTGCAGCGGTGTACGTTGAAACTAAAACCATTATAAGCACTTTAATACGTGTTAATTACCACTTGCTATTTACCACAGCGACATCTTAAACTAAATAGTTTTGTAACAAGATCTAATGTCAGCCTTAAAAAACATCAGCAAAAACAAAAAACAAACAACCAAAAAGCGTTTGGTTATCCTCTGAGAACTAAGCACTTTTTCGTTATTGTTGCTGCTTTTAATTCTTTACATGATTTGGTCTTATAGGATTGTAATTAGCAATAATCCCCTGATTCATTTTCTGTTACAAGCGCACTAAGTCATCAAACCCCCTTTGACAGTTGTAAAGTGGCTTATTCACTTAAGTGGTATAGAAGCCATGATGGAGAAGGCGCTTAAATATTTAGGAGAAAAGGAGGAAACTTAACAATGACTCTGGTGAAGTGATACAGGTGAGACTAAAGGATACCACAGATGGAATTAGAGCAACTGTATTTGGCTGAGCAATGGAACATTCAATACAAAACGTTTTCGTCCTTGCCGGCACTAAAAGTTCACTAACTCACCCTGTCTTCAGCGTTGACGTTTGCACCATGTTTTAACAATAGATTGACAACAGATTCCTGTCCATACCAACAGGCAAGATGAAGAGGGGTCAGAAAAAACTACCGAAAATAGGAAAAACCAACACAGTTAGGTGAGGTTGAAAGAAGCCAGCTGGTCCGTAACAATGGTGGCCTTTCAAGAACTTGTGTGGAGTGATTTTACTTAACTTGTGAAATGGATAGTAGACTCATACGCGGCATTACACGATAATTAAAAGAGTTGGTTAATTTAAACAATTTGTGCAATTTCAGCTCCTTGCAAGTAATACCAAGGAAAATAGTAGCTATCGAAAAGTGCGAAATTGCTGAGTGGTAAAGACGTTAATGAGTCTATACAATCTTTAGGAAGTTTCAAGTTTTTGTCGGATAATTTCGCCGAAAGTATTTGGTTTATGGGGCTCAACTTTTCACAGATAACTGAAATTGCTACGCTGTTTTAATATTCAGAGAGAATCTGCTACTGAAGCAAACGCGAGAGGTCGGCCTTAACACGGCATTTGAATAAAATGGATATGACTAAAACCTGATCTCTTTGATCCACATCTTCACCACTTTCAAGAAGCATTTTGACCGTCTCGTATTGTCCACTGATAGCAGCCTTGTGTAGAGGGCCTCTCGATGCCTGTTTAAAAAGTTAAGTAAATCGCAAGGTGAATAAAAATTCTACAGCCTGCATACCCAATCAATTTACATTAGTTGATTTTCTAGTAGATACCCCCTCTTCAGGGTAAAACTATCCTGGCTTTTACTCCGCCCCTTCCAGCATTCCCTATAACATTCCTCACAACTCCAATAAAGTAAGGTGACTCGCTGCTCAAACAGTTGAATAACGATGCTGCCTGTAGTAATAAACCCCGCCTCTTCTGAATTTAATTCATGTGCTAGTCTTCAACAAGACGGATTTATTTTACTTCTCTTAAATGCACAATAAGCTGACAATACACTAAATATGGCACTGAACTTACCTTTGCTCTCTCAGCTCTTTCCATATGGGTCAGGACCAGTTTCTTGTCCTAGGAAGATTAGGAAAGGAAATAATTGAGAAATGTCAATTTATAAATGACATGATATTTTTCGGTGAATTCATACAATTTCAAAAGAGTAGTGTCAAGAAAAATGACTCACTTGGAGGTTTTTAGATACAAAGGAAACTACTACCCACCTTCCTTTTATAACCCATTTTGCAGAATAAGAAGCCGTGCTCATATTAGCGCCCAGTCCCCCGTATAACCGCCCACCCTCCTTGTGCCAAGCTGGCAGATAAGTATCTCACTCTCTCGCACTTTCTCAAAAAGAGGGCATAACAAAACTAAAGCCTCTTTTTTTCCTAACTTTGATAAATGTTGCATCTATTCCAGGGGCATCAATACTGCAGTACTGGTTGTTCTAGATCAAGTCAGTTCTAGTCCCATTTCTAGCTCTGTGAGCTTGTACGTTATAAATTATCTGCTCTTATAAAACAAAATTTGCGCCAAATCAAGTTTAATCTCTTCTCGAAGACGCAAAAATGTATATTATTATTCATTCAGAATATTTCCCCAATTCTGATTGGCTAAAAGCACACGCATAATTCACCATAACCAGTTGCTGATGACCAAATTTGGAAGAATTTTGTGTTTAACGAGGCCGAAACTCGAGACAGCTGACTAAAACTGAGGAAAAGCGTAACAATTGAAATTAGCCTAGGTAATACTGAAAGCATCAACAGCTGTGGCACCAGGTTCTTGATGCTATGAAACAAAACTATCAGACTTGGTATTAAGCCTTGATGCAATAAAAAGTAGATTACATGAACGAAGGTCAAGTCTGCCTTAGGTCATTAACTTTTGACACCACTCCAAGTAAGATGGATCAAGTAAGATCTAAGGCCAATGGTCTCAATTATCCATAAACTCGTAACAAAACCACTTTCTGATAAAAATAATCGGACCGAGAGGCAATTCTAAAGGATAAATCCAGATTGGCAACGCGAGAACGATTTTAGCCATTGCTGTGCCATGGTGGTTCGATGACAGATTTGCGCGTTAACCGCACCACGGATACGAAATACTTCAAGGTCGCCACTCAGAAAGTAAGAGAACACCTCATATCACTAAAAAACCTTAGGTTTTTTCGTTTTATGCGTGATAAAATAGTTTGTGAGTCCTAGAGAGTCGATTATATACCATATTAAGACGTGGTAATCTACAGTGATATTAATTGCTCTCTATTACAATTTTCCCCATGGTAAAGTACCCTATTTTTGACCGCTTTCTTAAGTGGTTACCTTGCCTAGTCCCTAGGCCTCGTTATTATGCGCGGCCGATGCGTTTCGGGTCACGTGGTCCGAGAAAGTTTTTGAGGCCTAGACAAACTCGGAGAAGTGAGACATTTTGTGTCACTTGGGGGATGAGCTTTTGGTAGCGGGCGAGCTGTCAATAACTTTTCCGCGCTGATGAAAGATGTCCAGCAGCCATGGAGAGTACAGAGGATACTCGTACATCGCAACAGAAGGGAAGCTTCAAAATTAGTTTTGTTGCACGGCGCTACACGTTTTCAACTCGCTTTAGTAAGCCAATGGACTGTGGCGACCATACTTGGGTTGCATAGCCGAGATGGCATAGAAAGATAACGTGTACGACGCGTTTGGGCGCTATGGATGTACTTAGAAGCTCGGCGCACAAAGCCAAGGAGTTTGTTGGCTTTCGCACACTGTTCAGTCACTTGTTTGTAAATTTAGATGTCCCGAAATTGCTTCGGAATTAGTTCGAGCTATCTTCGCGTTTTTTGATTTATTTTTATTTATTATTCTGGCTAGAAATATTGAATGCCAAAGTATTTTACAGAAAACATTTAAGCAGTTTGGGCTAGTAGCTTCAAAATACGAGCGAAAATCGAGACACAAGAGCAATTTTCAATGCATCTCACTTCTCAGACGAGTTTGCTTATGTCCTGTTATGTCGCGTGATGTTTCTCCAAAGTGCATTTCAGTTTGGCTTTTTACCGTCGAAACCCTGTCTTTTTCCCCTGAAATCTAGCTTGGAATTCGTTTTACATCGTGGAGAACCCAAATTTATTAGCTTCCCCGTTAAATCCCCCGCCGATAGATCAAAGTTTCAGTTCTATACTACAGCCCGAAGTAAGCTTATAATAATTTTCCCGCGAACTGTACTGCCGTGTTTGTGTTTTTTTTTCTAAATCCATCGGCCGAAATAATGATACATATGCTTTTCAATACACTTTTAAACATAACACCACAAAATAGGCTAAAAAGAAGAAAAAGAAAAGAAAGAATAAAGTAGTGACCTTCACGACAATGTTCGCTGTGAGTTACCTATCCAGTTCCTCACCCCGCCCGACAGGGCTTAACTTGAGTGGCGCTACTAAGAAACCAAGTTTCTCGGGGGTTATTGCGAGATACGTATTTCTAGTTTATGTTGCGATGTTGTACATGAATTATCTTCGGTGTGGAGATTGTGCATTTTCAGCAAGTTTTGTGAGGTAGTGTACTGATGTTAATTAGTTACGTTACGGTGCTAAGCTCTTTGCTTAACTTGTAACATATTTTTATATGTTACTTTTCTTTTTAAACTATTGTCTTTCCTCTATTTATAGAACATTAATTCCGTAAATTTTTTTAATTGATTAACGTCCGACAACGTCGAAGCGTCGTATATATTTTTTAACTTTTGAAAAATTTCTTAAATGTTTTAAAGAAAAGTTTTTACGCAATTTTTTCACACCTAGATGTCTTAAAAAGTCGCTTCTTTTTAATTCCGCGAATAAGTAAAAAAATAAATCAAAGAACTCGAAGTGATCTCGAGATATCTCGAACTAATTCGACTCTCACTTCGTTAAAAAGCCGACTCGAAACGAAAACCAATGGACTTTGGGTGCCCAAGCTTGTCCCAAAAAAAGCAACTTTGGAACATTCCTGACCGTTGCGAATCCTTTACTTGGCGCACCGCCCAAGTAATAATAAAATAAAGGAAAAACACAAAAACTGAAACTATATTGTGGTCCAAAATTTCCCCTTAGTTAAGAATTGTTACTGTTTTACTGTTTTAGAACTGTTTTTTGATAAGTTTAACATGAGTCGAAATTATAGCGACGCATTTTCGACATTTTAAAGCAACACGTACACAGGGATACTTTTCAGTTTGGAGGAAGGTTGTTTTTTACATAGAAACGGAGCGATTTCTTCCGATAATTGGACGTAAATCTCGCAAGAGTGATTGAAATTGATGGGTTAGGCTATAGACGAGAGTTTGTTCGTTCTAGTTCAGATGTCTAGAGCCAAAGGAGATTCCAACACTTGACTGATGCCTTTGGGGGGAGGGACACGCTTGGAATTGACCATTATAATGGCGATGCAACCATATCTCACAGTATTGAAAATAGAAACATTTTCCTTTAGTGGAGGTTCGACTGTATTTACATACCAAGAAACGTACACTATGACTCCACGTCTCCATATCAACCCATCTCAACTAACCCAATTAACAACACTACGGCCCTCACACGTGCCTGACACACCAAAAAATCCTCCCAACAACGACGCCTAAGTGTACGCTTCGATAGCGTCTTGTTCATTATATGTTCCTTAGAGTTTCTGGTCGGACTTCATTACTTGATGTAATAAACTGAACATAATCTTAAGGGACCTTTCAAACAGCGACATACTTTTGGATTTTGGAAAAGGAAAGAATATTACTTGTTTATTAATCACATGTTAGTCGTAGCTAAGCGACATATTTTATGAATGCCGTAATTAATGCACTTATCCTTCCTTTGCAATTTTTTAAAAATAAAGTCAGCCATGTTCACCAGTCAGAAAAGAAACAAAATAACAAAGTAGCCGACTGAGAATGTAAGTGGGAAAAATCTCAGTTATTCTGCCGTGGTGGTGGGAATAAAATACATCTTGCTTCTTGTGTGTTTGTAATAGTAGTAATAGTTGCATTAGTACTATACGTAGGAAGTGTCTTTTGTGTATTTGTAGTAGTTCTTTATTGATATAGATGCGGTAATGTACATGTTGTTTAAGTAGTTCCTAATCAATCATTCAATAATAAGGAAACAAATATATAGAGCGGAATTCTAAAAGAGTGCTTTTATAAAGAGATATCAGGCGTTAATTTCAGGGATGACAGATTTTACTCAATTAAACGATTATATCTTGCAAGCAATCTTTAAATTGTAAAATCTGCTCTATACATGACACACTAGGGGGTTTGACTGATCGTTTATTAATAAAATCTCAGAGTGCTGTCTTCTATTCTTTACGCAAATTTGGACACAAAATCACAATTTTCCAGTTTGGTGTAACTCTAGCTTAAAGCATTGCCTTAAGGCGCGAACTAGCAAATAAAAAAACAACCAACCTAAACTTCTATCACTCTACAATGTCTCTGTAAAGTTTCATCTAAATCGCCTCTAAAAAAGCCGAAATATAAGCGTTTTTAAAGATGTAGCACAGGCAAAATTTTGTCTTATAAACTGTTCATAGCCTTGTGTCCCATGGGGGCTAAAACGTTTTAATTATCAAAAGCATATTAATTATTCTTTATGCAAGAGGTAAAAACATTCTCACCAAATCTTACCGACAAGAGGTTTTCAGTGACGGCATTAGACATACTTGAGATATAATAATAGTTCCACTTTGTACGAGCGAATCTAGAAGCACACTCTTTGTAACAGACACATGGTAACAGTTACATAGGTTACAACAGTACAACCATCCCAAACGTTCTTAAGGTCCAGTTCAAACGTCGAATTTCACATGTGCCGAACTTAATTCCTATTTTAGTCGCCTGAAATAGTTACATAAGGCATTTGATTCAAACGTCGAATTTAACTCTGTTCGCCGTCAATATTCCCAGTAATATAATAATAATTTTCTAAAATTCATGCATTAAGTTCGGCAGATGTGAAATGCGACGTTTGAATCAAAAGTCGAACCTAAGTCGAATCTTCGACTGTTTCATTCGCAGATACGGCAAACGTCGCATTTAATTTAAACAGACGGATTTAATTGATGCAAACGTCGCACTTCACATGCATTTAACTCTCGCGTTAAGTTCGGCACATGTGAAATTCGACGTTTGAACCGGGCCTAACCTACCTGGCTTTCTTCTTCGCGCTCTTTTGGTGATTCTGAGCCAGAATCAGAAGGTCTCCGATCGGGAGGCGGCAACGGGCTGATCTGCAGGAAGCAATAAAAACTAGTTGCGTTTGGCTGGTAGAACGTGACTTGATGTACCATTGAGTATACGCTATAGCTTTTGAAATTTTAATGAAACAAAAACCAGGATTAAGTGGCATATACACTACGCTGCACACAACAAAAAATAATTACATAGCTTATTGCCTCATGACATCTTAGATTTGGAAGCGTTAAAGATATGCCTGCAACCTTTCCATATAGTCGGATTGTGCCATTTGAAAACGTTCATTCAAATAGTCCTCAAACTGACTAGGAGTGGTCCCTTCAGGTTCTCTCATGGTAAACTAGTAAGAGCAAGCGAATTACGCGAACGCACGATAATCTTGCGACCCGTCTTTTCCTGTTTCACTAACGAATGAATATAGCCATTGAATGCAGCCCGCGAGATTCCACAGTTTAAGCATCATTTGATGGGGCTATCTTAACGTAGGATATAAAAGAATGTCAACGATGTAGTTCTATAAAATACATTGCATGACACAGCAAATTATATGTTTCCAAAAGACTGGGTAGTCTCACTGCAGACGTCGATATTTTAGTACAATTTTGGCTAAAATAACTAGAGAAAACAAGTTTAGTAAAAAAAAGTAGAAGATTTTAACTTGGATTTAACGAATTATCGCTCACACAATCTGACTGGCGAATTCCTGTTTTTCCCTTAATAACTCGCCCCACGAGAATAACATCCCACTGTGCAACTCTTGTTGTCAAGACATTTCAAAATTCCCTTAACTTGATCTGTGGACTGTTATTTAAGGGCGTTTCAAACCGTTCGCCCAATTTTGTTATTCACTATGAAGAAAAAGAATCCGCAAGTGATGCGAACGCGAGAGGCTGGGCATAACATTAGATTTACATAAACTGAAAAAGACTAATACCTCGTCACTTTGATCCACATCTTGACCACTCTCAAGAAGCTCTTTAACCGTCTCGTGTTGTCCACTTACAGAAGCCCTGTGCAGAGAACCTTTCGACGCCTTTAAAAAAAAATAACATCCTTTAACCAAATTGTAATCATATCAGCCATACTGATAATCAAGTTGATGAAAGCCAGTTTCATCAGTCTGCAACCTTAAGCCCCGTGCAAACGGCCAACAGCTCCCAACATTGTTGGATGTTACATTTTGCGTCCGTTTGAACACCCTAGGCCTGTTGCCTGTTGTTGCGTGTTTATGGGAGTTGCTTCCGTTTTCATACCACGGCCAACATGGACGTAAGAACCCTAAACATTTCGAACGAAGTGGAAAGGACCAACAAGCTAACATGGCGAACCCGTTGCTCGCAAACACGCGAACCTTGAACCTTTCCTAAGAATGAATGAGCGTCTTTTGAGGGAAACGGAGACTCTTTTGAGAGTAACTGAAGAGTAACTAAGCCTCTATGGAGCGAAGCTAAGCCTCTTTTGAGGAAAACTAAGCATTTTGGACTATTATCAGATCAAAGTCAAGCTTAAAAAAGAACATTGATGCTTATTTATCTTGCGTTATTTCATAGTACCGTGGCAAAAGCCGGTTTGTTACCGTTAAAGCACTGAAATTCGTGCATTAGTCCTTTGTTACACTTACCAAGAAAAATTGTTTTGTGAGAATTATCTACATCATTCCGTGGAATCAACAAATCGTTATGTTTTTTTGAATAGGAAATCAACGAAATAATTTAGTTACAACATAGCACAACGAAACTCATTAAATAAGGAAGTTGTCATGGAAACACTTCAAGAACATTCATCTTAAAAGAAATGTCCCTCAAGAAGAACTTCACACATTCCCAAATCACACCTCTTTAGCAAAACTATTTCCATTTGAACGTAAACACCTTAAAACGCATTTAAGATTTCCTTGAAAAGTACATTGAAACATGTCTAAGTTGGTTGTCGTTCACTGTATTTGTACTCTAATTCGTTCTGTTGCGGTTAGCTAGAGTGTTATTACTATACAAGTTATGTTACAGTTTGTAATTACAAAAAAAAAGCAAATTCTTGGCGTTTATATGACTAGCCATTGTTAAAATACCCTTTGAGACCACTAAGAGAATTAAAGCATTTGAATGATTAAACAGTTTCTCTGTGTTTCCCTTTTTTCCTGCCATTTCCCATTATCACAAACTCCCAACCCTAACTTGAGACACATGCAGACATTTTATTCTTACTACAGTAACAATTGAAACTTGCTGCATGCATCACCAATGCATCCAACGCAAACACTTCTGAGCGTCTTGTTGTAAAATACTTTTGTCTCATTTCAGCTTTTCATGCAAACTCTACCTTTTTTAATACTTAACCTCCTTTATAGCCTTATTCCAGTATCCTTCCTTGTCTAATCTATTACCTCTTCTACAAAAATGCACGCTACAATCCTCTTTTAAAAAACAAAACTGAAATAAAAGTGATATACAAAGAAAACGTTTTGGCTGAAAGATGTGGAGCGACGCCAGCTTTTCTTCTCATGGGAATAACTCCTTTTTGACCAACCACTGTACATATCTTTAGTGCTGGGTACCCCAAATTTTGAACTTTGGAAACTTTGAGTCCCATTTCATGTTACTTGGAACAAAGCCCTGTGCACTCATTGCACCACCCAAACTTGCCCTGTATTCAATCTGACAAAATATTCTTTCCCTACATTTACAGCATAGCAAGTTCACAAAATCTCAAGGTTAATGACAACGTTAACAACTTATTCCTAGCCTCCACATGTACCCCATCGGTACCTATTTTTGTTGTTTTGCTGCCATGTCCGCGGTCGATCGTGGCCACGAAATCTCTCTTTCGGACCGTTACTTCTTGTTACTCAAAACCTTGCTTCCCTTAATCGTGTCTTGTAGGGCGCAAGTGGCCGAGACGACAAAGAAAGAAGGGGATTTCAACAGACCTGAACTACAGATGTAGATCGATGAGCTGCAGTGTGAAAAGTTTTTGACCGGAGAAGCGTCTAGAAAGAGGAAAAGGAGCACCAGTTCTTCAACGAAACTTCTTTTAGCATGCATTGTAAGGAATCGATCTCGAAATTGAATGGAAGTCGAGGATTTGTTAGTAAGCTACAGTGGGAATCTGGAATAGTAAAATTTGGAATCCGGAATACAACTACCAAAGGAAACTTTCTTGAAAGGGACAAGACAACAGCTCTGGCTAATTTTTTAAGTGAAAGTAGTCAAAATTTTAATTTAAAAAATGTAGCATGTATGTGAGGCAAAGAGTTTGGACATGATATTCAGTGCTAGGTGAGCGGCCGGGGGTATTGAAACTACCCGATGTTGCTGGTAAAAAGAGCACCTAAGTGGCCTTTTACTTGAAGGAAGAAAGCTAAGATTCTACATAGCATTAGGAAGGCATATCATCAGAGCGCCTTATATTTTCTGTATTTGGTTTACATGCAAAGGTTAGGGTTATACTATTCCAGGGCACTAAGATCTTCCTAGCGGAGAGGTAGGAAGATCCTTGCAAGAGGATGATCCCAGGTCCATGTAAACCGCTTTCGCTGGGAAGAACAAAGGACAAACCAGACACCTAATGAACATCGTAGGAAGCATAAGATTACCAGAAACGAGAGAGTACATGTAATATTCTGAACATTAATGCATTTCTAACCATTTCTCAACCAGTGAGAATTCATGCAAAGCATTGTTATGGTCAAATTTGTTTTCAGGTTAATCTTGATTTAACCCTGGTTGATAGTCATTTTCCTTTGTTTCCTAGCCCATAGAGAAGAAGGAAATTGAGAATAATTACTTGAAATCAAATTTAACCCGTTATATTGACATGATCACCCACTGAGATTTATATTTCTTACCAGTTTTTGAAGGAATTGCTGCATTCTTATCAGTTTTGTATTGTTCTCTCTGTGAAAAGCAGACGCCCATGTTGAATAAAAAACACTTAATACTTAGGTGCATCCAAATTACATGGAAATCAGCTGTTGTTTTGAATCTTGAATGAGCAACTATTGGCAACCCATCCACTTGGTGTGATAGCAGGAGTAAACATTGACTTTTGTTTATGTCAAGTTACGGTCCACATTTTGTGTGGGACTCACTGTTTTTTATAAATTGTACTATATAGAATTGCCCTTTTGGCCACGCTTGTTCCAATAATTATTGGAAAAAGCGTGGCTCAAGTACATACATGTGTATCCAGTTCTAGCGTAAACAGAGGGGATAAAGAGAGGGTAACTGTTACACGTCTGTGAATTTAACTGGAATCAAAGCCAAACATACAGTAACTCTTGTGTGCCCTATGCCATATTTGCATGCTCAGGACCTTGTGTTCACTTCCATTTTAAAAATGTTAGCTCGTTAATGAGTAGTATGCTGCCTTGCTATAACTTGAGGGAAAGTGTTGCTGCACATATTTGATCTGTTTTATTGCTCAAGACAGAGTTAAATATTTCTCCAACTACTGCAGTACCATCATTTTATGACACATGACAAAAAAATTCCTAATGCATGCAAACATGTGATAATTTACTGAACAATAATAATAGTTTGACCACTCGTAAGATGTTTCAAACCACTAGACAGTTGCCTCAATTGTGAAAATCATCATTTGTCTAACCACTTTCAAATTTAATTTTTATTATAATAATACAACAATTTTATTCAACTTTAAAAAAATATGTACATAATTTACAGAAATATTTGAAGTAAGAATTAAGCACAAAATAACATTAAGAGTTATATAAATCATAAAAATAACAATCACTGTGTCAATAACGATTTCCCAAATAAATTCCTCGCGGCTCAGATGCGATCAATAACTCTTGCAGGCAGTCCAGAGTTTTAAATTTAGTCATTACCAAATAGAATCATCCGTCTCTAATATTAAAAAGAAACAAGTTAAAAATAATAAAATCTTGTATTCCTAAATTCCTAATTCTTTAAAAAACAGTTCTTAAAAAAAAATTCATTAATTCGGGCAGGCTCTAATATTTTCGATCTGTGGATCTGAGTCAACAAAGTCTAGCTGTCGTCTTCTGGATCTTGAGCCTCTCAAGCATAGTATTGCAGAGCGTACGATGGCAAAAGATACTTTAGCTCTTATCCAGGAAATTGCGATTAAGTAACTTTCTCCCTTCTTATTTGCGATCAGCTCCGCAAGTCTGCCGTGGTACTTAACACAATCATCAGCAATTCCACCTGTAATCGTGAAAACTAGGGGAGTGAACGTTCCCTGTTCGATCTCCATTACTCTTTCCGCATACTGCCTCTTCTTCTCGTTCTCATGCTTCTTGTAGATTTGCTTAGGAGTCAAGTCTCTGTAAGAGTCTGCATTAGGGTGACACACCCGAACGTCGAAGAATGCATATCTCTGTCTCTCCCAAAAACCTCGAGCATGAATATCCAAACGGGCATCAGCGATTTTGTTAGCGCCAGGATTTAATGTCTCCCCAGTGACCTCCCGAAGGACCGGCTCTACTTCCACATCATTGCAGACCATCTTTAGCATCTCTGCTTCCAAGTCGAGCAGTTCGTTATGGCGCTGGATAATGAATCCGCCACCCTGACACACCATTGCGTGATCCACGCTAAATTGAACACCGCATGCGCAGATCATGGGCGTGTCCGTTATTTCCCAGTCGTAACGTAACTTGATTACATCTCTAAATTCCTTCTTATTTAGATTGTAATCCAGCTCTTTAAGGGGAATCACGGTCAGCCAATTTGATGATCTCTTCTCTGTAGCTAACTCAACAGCTCGCTTCGATTCTGTTGGCAGGGAGTTCTTCACCTGCTCCAGCCTCTCACTTAGACAGTCGTCTTTTTGTTTTCGTGTGCTCAGTTGCAGTGTTCGACTTTCTGAGGCATCTGGAGGCTGGTGCTCTTGCTCAACAATTCGCCTCACGAGCGGATTAGTAACTTTTATTGAAGCCTCGTATTCAGAAGATGAGGTCTCTACAGGATCTGTAAATCCAAGGCCTCCCATGCGTACAGGCAGACCAAGGAGGTCGCGCTCTACTTTAGTGACTGTATGGACAGTGACAGCTGGTATAAGAACCTCATTAATCGCGCACTCGAGTGGTTCAAGATCTGCAATATCCGGTAATGTTCTTAGGAAATATGTCCAACGGTGCCGCAGACTAAAAGTGAAGGCTGCATAGCTTGCTTAATGTCAATTCACACACTCGACCGCTTGCCAAAAGTGAGAACCGGCTGGCCGTATAGGTGATTTTGGAAATTTTTTGAACGGTTTTGTTAACGGCCCACGATTGATCGTCCTGAATATTGACTGAGTGCAATTTGTCTTGAAAAATTGTGAAATACTGCATTCTGTCCAAGGTCTGAATGATAAATACAGCGCCTCATAGTACTGTTTCACCTCAGATGTGATGTATAAAAAGTATACTAGTATAGCTAAAGGGTAGAAATGCTGCCATAGGCAAGGAATAGTGAAGGTGATATGAGGCTGAGAGGGCTATCCAAAATCTTTGTCAGTGATGACCTAAATTTGGAAATTATCTTCCTTTTGATCGCGTTTAAGGTGACCAACTTAATTATGAGCGAGTTTTAGTATTTTTCTAACGTGCTCGCGTCGGAAGTGGCCAGATAATTCTCGATTTTTGATATGTATAAGTTCAATCATTCTTGCTGAAATTTATTTTGAAGCTTTGATCTGGCGATACGAGCAAATTTTCTAACTATGGTGCTCAGTCTTACTGTTCGCACAAAAATCGAGCGATTTCCACGAAACTTGAAATTCCTGAGGTTAAGACTGTCTATTCCATCTGTCACGTTTAAGGAAATTTGTTCGACTGTGATCTACGCTGCAAGATAGGTTTGAGAAACGACAATGAAAACACAACATTAAATTGGCCAACCACGAATCACGAATCCAACACCAATTTAAACCTGGAGGGCAGTTATGTTCAATTTTTGATAAAAATGATACATAAATTTGGGGCTCGTGGCTCTTATGCTGTTTGTGTGATTTAGAACAGAGGGAAATTTGCTTGGAAAATAGTAAAGGCTGCGGCTATATGGCCGGTAACCGGTCAAGTTTTTCAAAACACTAAATGACCGTCAGTCCGATATTTTTTTCAATAATTTTGACAAATCGAAGAATCACTGCCAAACCAAACTATCATACGTCGATTTAGAATAAAGTGAGAGACTTAGTTTCTGATCAGCAAATGTAAGTCCGTTCAATTTTAAAGGAAAAAAAATTCCCTCGAATATGAGCGGATCCAATCCCGGAGCATAGGGTCTGCATACCACTACTCTAACCACTAGACCACCGTGGTTTCTCTGCAAGTTGATGATTTTATTCATATATTGTAAGAAAAAAGTTTACGAATCATTGTGCAAGAAAAACAACTGTCAGGAAGCAGAAGAAAGCAAAGGTTGTAAGTTCAGAACATATCGCCAATGTCACAGGCCACAGAGGTATAAATTTCCTTAACGACTACGATGAAGCCGACGAAGAAGAGCTATGATGACTATTGCAGTAGGCCAAATGAAATAATGAAAACTCCAGCGCTGAGAAAAAGCAAATATTATATTAATACTGGCAGTTTCCGAAATCACAACAACTGTGGCTCCACTCACCCATCAATGGCAGCGTTGGAACAAAACAAATTGCCTCCTTCATTTTCGGGTTTTAAACTCTCAAAAATTTCTCCATGAATCCAGCTATGATGGGGTCTCAGGGGCAGACAATGATGAACAGTCGTTAAAAAGCCTTAGCAAGCGTCTTTCATCTTTGTCTGCTTGAAACGTTCTCCTGATTTCAAAACGGCAGTATAATTCTTGTAAACGCTTCTTGTAAACGCCGAGCTCTCATAATCGAGGATGAATTTAAAACACTTACTTTTGCTGATTATTGTAAACCGAGTTATGTAACAGGCTGGTGACCATATAAAATCAATCCTTGCACATTTCCAAGTTCTTAGCTGAATGATTTTGAAAGCGTTGGTCTTGAAAAAGTTTGAATTTGACAAAGGTAGTAGTCTGTTTCAGCCAATAACTTGACTGAACTAAAAAAGCGCGCGCTGTCAAAATTTGTTGTTGTAGCTTTTGCTGATTATTGTAAACCGAGTTATTTAACAGGCTGGTGACCATATAAAATCAATCCTTGCACATTTCCAAGTTCTTGGCTGAATGATTTTGAAAGCGTTGGTCTTGAAAAAGTTTGAATTTTAACAAAGGTATAGTAGTAGTCTGTTTCAGCCAATCACTTGAATGAACTAAAAACGCGCGCACTGTCAAAATTTGTTGTTGTAGCTTTTGCTGATTATTGTAAACCGAGTTATTTAACAGGCTGGTGACCATATAAAAATCAATCCTTGCACATTTCCAAGTTCTTAGCTGAATGATTTTGAAAGCGTTGGTCTTTGAAAAAGTTTGAATTTGACAAAGGTAGTAGTCTGTTTCAGCCAATAACTTGACTGAACTAAAAAAGCGCGCACTGTCAAAATTTGTTGTTGTAGCTTTTGCTGATTATTGTAAACCGAGTTATTTAACAGGCTGGTGACCATATAAAATCAATCCTTGCACATTTCCAAGTTCTTGGCTGAATGATTTTGAAAGCGTTGGTCTTGAAAAAGTTTGAATTAGACAAAGGTAGTAGTCTGTTTCAGCCAATCACTTAAATGAACTAAAAACGCGCGCGCTGTCAAAATTTGTTGTAGTAGTCATGTTTTTCGTGTATATTATTAATAAGCAATCACATGATTTTTCTCTTGCAATTTGGAATAAATAAGCACTTGTAAATTTTTCAAAGACCACGAAGTGCACTCGCCCTACGGGCTCGTGCACTTTTGTTGGTCTCTAAAAAATTTACTCGTGCTTATTTATTCCAAATTGCACGAGAAAAAAAAATCATGTGCTTACCTATACAAACTTGGACACAAAATCACGATTTCCCAATTTGGTGCAACTGTGGCTTAAAGCATTGCCGTAACGCGTGACCTACCAAATAGAAAACAACTACCCTAAACTTTTTTCATTTCACAATGCCTCTGTAAAGTTTCATCTAAATCGCTTCTAAAACAGGATAAGCGTTTCAAAAGATGTAGCAGAGACCAAATTTTTCCTTATGAATTTCTTCATAGATCGCTGTTCGCCGCGCTCTTAAATAATTTAATTATCAAAAGCATATTAATTATTCTTTATGCAAGAGGTAAAACATTCTGACCAAATTTTACCGACAAGAGGTTTCCAGTGACGGCATTAGACATACTTAAGATATAATATTAGTTCCACTTTGTACGAGAGAATCTAGAAGCACACTCTTTGTAACAATCACGTGGTAACAGTTACATGGTTTACTAAAGAGCAACCTTCCCAAACGTTCTCAACTTACCTCGCTTTCTTCCTCGCTCTCTGTTGTTGATTCTGAGCCGGAATTAGAAGGTCTCTGATCGGGACGCGGCAACGGGACGATCTGAGGATGGAATAAAAACAAGATGCGTTTGGCTGGTAGAACGTGACTTGACGTCACCATTGATTATGCGCCCTAGCCTTTGAAAGTTCAATAAAACAAAAACCAGGACAAAGTGGCGTATACACTGCACAGAATACAACAAGAATAATTGCATGGCTGATTATCTCATTACATTACAGCTTTGGAAGCGTTAAAGATATGCCGACAACTTTTTGATAATATAGTCGGATTGTGCCATTTGAAAACGTCCAGATAGTCCTCAAAATATTGGCCAAGATTATTCCCTTTAGGCTTTCTCAAGTTAAACTAGAGCATTAGAAACTTGCAACCCGTCTTTTCCTGTTTTACGAACGAATGAATATAACCATTGCAATGCAGCCCATGAGATCCCACAGGATAAGAATACCATTTGATGGGCTATCTTAACGTAGGATATGTGCAAGTTGTTAACAACATGGTACTTTAATCGTTCCACCGAGTGACGTTTTTTCATATTCTACTCTCTATCGCTACGCTTAGCCGAATAGAAAATATTTCTGTTATAAGAATTAAGAGACGAAACAAAACAATGATGAATGGAGGGAGTCACCAGCAATACAGTCTATTCGGACGAGTTACAGCAAAAGCACCAAAATATAAGGGATATATGCTAAAAATAAGATACAAAGCACTAAGAAAACCTAGATTTAAGATACATCATAAGCGCTAACAAGATATGCTGAGCAAAAATAAAATTAACGAAGTAAACGGAGTCAGATCATTTTAAAAAAGGGATGCAAAAGTACAAGTGCAAATTAACCGTAGGTATACCTGTAAACCTAATACATAAGAAAACGAAAAAAGCAGCCACGAGTAAACTGATAAGGGGTCAAGTGGTGTGAAATTCACAAGGAGTGGCTTATAAAGGGTCTAATGATCCCAATGGGACCTGAACTAAACAATGTAATCAACAACTAAAAGAAATACATTTTTTTACAACATCTGAGCTTACTTCACTCCACCTTGTATCCGCTGCCTGACCTGAATCAACTGTTTGACATGAAGTTTCGGTGATACTTGCTACTCCTAGTAATAAAAACAATAGTGTTACCAACAATAAAATACCAGTTATAACGGCCTGTAAAACTTGTTTTAAGCGGGAACCCTCGGGGAATGCTTTGGTGTTTGTTTAATACATGATGTCCGCCTTAAACAAATGGCACTTCTAAACGGCATCAGGCATATTAATCTACTCATTGTTGGAAGATTTTGTTTATTTAAACAATACGGCTTTTTCTAGTCTTTATTTATGTTTTACCTTAGGTTTCCGCTTTAAAATCTCGTAAAAATCTATTCCACAAAATGCGAAACAAATCACTACAAACTTTATTTTTCTAACAACCCCTCCCACTCTTATTTAAAACTGTCAATCATGAGCAATACGCACGAATTTAACTTCCTTTGCTATATTGAAAATAATACTGAACACTTTACATTTAATTTTCTACCTTCTACTCAGGAAAACAAAAAGGAAAGCGCTGTAGATATGGGAAGAAAGGCTGTTTCGCGGTTAAGTCTTACAAGCTGTACAGCTCAGTCAGATGAAACAAGAACAAGGACATGAGTGCCGAAGAAGAAACATGCTCCACTGCCATCCTAATCCTTCCAACTAAGGAAGTGCATTCTTTAATACCTGTAGTTCTTAACCTCCATTAGCTTCGGAATTCCCCATCATTTGCTAGTAAGGTGGTACATGACATTCCAGCCATGGTGTACCAATAGGCATTGTTTGCGAGTAGCCTCGTCATCGTATGTGAACTTAAGGGAAGGAACGTGCATTTGAATAATCACGCAGTTGGTGTAACGCTTCTTGGTGGATAATAAACTCAACAAGACTTGATTTCTTCGTAAGTAGACACGGTGTCAGGAGTGAGATAGCTCTACCGAAACTGTACAATACACACTTACGATGCCGAGTTACGGACAACAGGCGAGTGCAAGTGGTGGAGCGACTGACAGGATTACACAGCTCAAACCTCTCACTCAGCTAGACTTCGATGCGACAAACTTGGCTAACAGTTGGAAAAGGTGGAAGCAAGAATTAGAGTTATACATGGATTAGGCAATGAACGGCAGGGACGAGGCGACGAAAGTAAAATTATTTCTGTATTTGATCGGCAGTCAAGGGAGAGAAATTTATGATACGATAGCCTTTGATGTCCCCGCGTCGGAAAGAAGTTTAACGCCGGTGTTAGCAGCCTTCGACGGGCATTGTAATCCGAAAAAAAAAATGAAAATGTTGAAAGGTTCAATTTTTTTTCCCGCACTCAGGACCCGGGTGAATCACAAGAAAAATTCATTACTGATTTGAAGCTATTAGCGACGACCTGAAACTTCTGTGATCTTAAAGATTCGCTGGTAAGAGACCGGATCATTCGTGGTATCCAAGACAGGCAGCTTCTCGAAGAACTCCTTAAGATCCCAGATCTTGATTTACAAAGATGCCTCAGCTTTTGTAGGGCGGCCGAGTTACACGGACTAAAACTTTGGAAGAAGGCGAGGTGGTAAACTCATTGAAGGAGCAAACAAAGCGCGGCAAGGTGTCAGTTAAAAGGCGTGACAATTCTGCTAACAAAAGGCGCGAAAATGCTGGTCGGGACGTGAAGGACTCCAGTCATAAAGAAGTACTGAGATGCAAATTATGTGGCGCCAAGAAAAGTTGTCCAGCGTTCGGGAAGAGCTTCTCGGTTTGGGGGAGAATGAATCATTTCGCTTCTCAATGCTTTACTAAAACGAGAGTAAACGTCCTAAAATCTGAAAGTGAAAGCGAGCTTGATGAATACTGCCTCACGCTGCGCTCGGTGAATGAAAGTGAAGTGATTAGGGTTCATGTAGCGAGCGATCAAGAATATGCTAGAAAGTTGTTTGCTACAATTAACGTCAGAACTACACCAGTCAAGTTTCAACTGGATAACGGCGCGACGTGCAATTTGATCCCCGCAAAGTTTCTTAGAGCTGAAGTCGAACTGTTTCCCACACGGAAATTGCTCACCATGCACAACAACACAGTTATGAAACCTCTTGGAACTTCCACTGTAGCAGTATCTAACCCCAAAAATTCCAAGACGTATCAGGTCGAATTTGCTGTTGTGGACGATGACCAGTTGACGCCGATTTTAGGAAATCCAACGATGCAGCAGATGGATTTGGTCAGGGTACAACACCAAAATGTTATGGCCATCAATATTGAGGTTCAGCGCAGTAGTCAGTGCCCCCTTTCAATGGAAGAAGTCTTGAAGGAGTACCCCGATGTGTGTCAAGGCAATGGAAATTTGAAGGGCCAGTACAAGCTGGAAATTGAAGAGAATGCTAAGCCAGTGGTCCATCCTTGTTACGCCGCAAAATGTAATAATCGCCGCAAAATGTAATATTAACGCAAAATGTAATAAGAATCGCCGCAAAATGTAATACTAACGCAAAATGCAATAACATTGACGCAAAATGTAATAAAATTTTCAACGCAAAATGTAATAATCTTTCAACGCAAATTGTAATAACTTTTCTAACGCATAAAGTAATAACGCAAAATGTAATAATTTCCGAAATAACGACGTGCATGCTATTTCAAAATCGGTATTGTGGCTCAGTAATCAGTAGCTGATCCAGATCTTCATTTGAATTATTATTATTATTATTATTATTATTATTATTATCAATATTGATATTAATAATAGTAATAATATATATTTTCTTCTTCTTCTTCTTATTATTATTAATGAAATAACGGTTGAAACGTCGTGTTACTTCCGTGCTGAGCTAGTCTCTCTCGCAGCCGTGTTTTGTCTCGTCACGCAACACTCTTCCCCAACAAAGGAGGAGGAGCGTTGCGTGACGTGACAAAAATGTCTGCAAGAGCTTGCTGTACTGTACCACAACTGTAGCAACTGAGAGACTTGGTTTAATTTCAGGCGTTGAATTTAATTCAGTCAAATAAAATAGCTGTTGTCGAAAACAAGTAATAGAATCAACTTTCAAAGCATAATTCAAATGCATTTAAAATATAACATATCTGTCACACTTTTTTTAATGAGAACCAGACAACTTTGGCTGTAGCTTACTTTTCCTAAGTTCTCACTTAATAGAGGCTTAATTGTTCGTAATGCTGTTTTTTAGGTCCAAGTTTCTTTTATGTTGAAGTTTCCAAGCTTTGCAAAGTCAAATCAGTTTGCCTCGTAAGGCAGTTGTCGTTTGCCTAGAACAGATAGCGCAAATTTTTTTTAGTTAGCCCAGTAACGCATTTTTGATTGCACTAGAGCTAAGCTGATGCACAAAAGCATTGAATTTGCCTGGCAAGGCAGTTGTGATTAGAAGACAGGCCATCCTCTTTTTTTTCTCCGTTTAGCGTCGTCCGACCGACCCAAATTTTTGGCATTTTCAAAAAAAAAGTAACGACGTAGTTAAACCATTTTTCACTTGAAATAATTCTTTTAATCTGAAAAACGAGCATGGTAACAGCATAGAGAAAAACAGGAACAAAGACATAGACATTTTTTACAGTATATTCTGTATTTTGTTAATCCAAATATGTGAATGTTAACTTTTAACGTCGTCCTGGGGTACCAGGGCCTGCTATTCGGAGACTGCTTGTGATTTTGTTTTTTAGGTTTTTTTTTTCAATCCGACCGACCGACTCAATATCAGGAAACGCATTCGACGCTAAACGAAACCTTGAATTTGTTCAGCAGCGCAATCGCCATTGGCTTAGAGTTGACGGCACCAAATCTTGAACTGGGAGATCCATAAAAAGTGCGCAATTTCGTCTTTTTAGGGCCGACCATTTTTGACCACTAGAGGGGGGAGGGTGTATGGGTAATTGTGTAATTATGTATTGGGACCTGTATTACGTTCAAATCGGCGGAAACAAACGTCCCATTCGGTTCCCTAAAGATGATTACATCTCCCCATTTCAACTGTTTCATTGTAATATTAGCAAAAATAATAATAATAATAATAATAGTTAATATTCATAGTAATATTAATATTATTAATAATATTAATATTATTAATAATAGTTAATATTATTAATAATATTAATATTAATATCAATAATAATAATAGCTTATAATTTAATTGAAGATCTGAATTCGCTACTACCGATGACTGAGCAACAATACCGATTTTGAAATAGCATGCACGTCGTTATTCGGAAATTATTACATTTTGCGTTATTACGTTATGCGTTAGAAAAGTTATTACAATTTGCGTTGAAAGATTATTACATTTTGCGTTGAAAATTTTATTACATTTTGCGTCAATGTTATTACATTTTGCGTTAGTATTACATTTTGCGGCGATTCTTATTACATTTTGCGTTAATATTACATTTTGCGGCGATTATTACATTTTG
>BOPM01000641.1:179409-193451 GCA_022179025.1 Porites australiensis
TCGGTATTGTGGCTCAGTAATCAGTAGCTGATCCAGATCTTCATTTGAATTATTATTATTATTATTATTATTATTATTATTATCAATATTGATATTAATAATAGTAATAATATATATTTTCTTCTTCTTCTTCTTATTATTATTAATGAAATAACGGTTGAAACGTCGTGTTACTTCCGTGCTGAGCTAGTCTCTCTCGCAGCCGTGTTTTGTCTCGTCACGCAACACTCTTCCCCAACAAAGGAGGAGGAGCGTTGCGTGACGTGACAAAAATGTCTGCAAGAGCTTGCTGTACTGTACCACAACTGTAGCAACTGAGAGACTTGGTTTAATTTCAGGCGTTGAATTTAATTCAGTCAAATAAAATAGCTGTTGTCGAAAACAAGTAATAGAATCAACTTTCAAAGCATAATTCAAATGCATTTAAAATATAACATATCTGTCACACTTTTTTTAATGAGAACCAGACAACTTTGGCTGTAGCTTACTTTTCCTAAGTTCTCACTTAATAGAGGCTTAATTGTTCGTAATGCTGTTTTTTAGGTCCAAGTTTCTTTTATGTTGAAGTTTCCAAGCTTTGCAAAGTCAAATCAGTTTGCCTCGTAAGGCAGTTGTCGTTTGCCTAGAACAGATAGCGCAAATTTTTTTTAGTTAGCCCAGTAACGCATTTTTGATTGCACTAGAGCTAAGCTGATGCACAAAAGCATTGAATTTGCCTGGCAAGGCAGTTGTGATTAGAAGACAGGCCATCCTCTTTTTTTTCTCCGTTTAGCGTCGTCCGACCGACCCAAATTTTTGGCATTTTCAAAAAAAAAGTAACGACGTAGTTAAACCATTTTTCACTTGAAATAATTCTTTTAATCTGAAAAACGAGCATGGTAACAGCATAGAGAAAAACAGGAACAAAGACATAGACATTTTTTACAGTATATTCTGTATTTTGTTAATCCAAATATGTGAATGTTAACTTTTAACGTCGTCCTGGGGTACCAGGGCCTGCTATTCGGAGACTGCTTGTGATTTTGTTTTTTAGGTTTTTTTTTTCAATCCGACCGACCGACTCAATATCAGGAAACGCATTCGACGCTAAACGAAACCTTGAATTTGTTCAGCAGCGCAATCGCCATTGGCTTAGAGTTGACGGCACCAAATCTTGAACTGGGAGATCCATAAAAAGTGCGCAATTTCGTCTTTTTAGGGCCGACCATTTTTGACCACTAGAGGGGGGAGGGTGTATGGGTAATTGTGTAATTATGTATTGGGACCTGTATTACGTTCAAATCGGCGGAAACAAACGTCCCATTCGGTTCCCTAAAGATGATTACATCTCCCCATTTCAACTGTTTCATTGTAATATTAGCAAAAATAATAATAATAATAATAATAGTTAATATTCATAGTAATATTAATATTATTAATAATATTAATATTATTAATAATAGTTAATATTATTAATAATATTAATATTAATATCAATAATAATAATAGCTTATAATTTAATTGAAGATCTGAATTCGCTACTACCGATGACTGAGCAACAATACCGATTTTGAAATAGCATGCACGTCGTTATTCGGAAATTATTACATTTTGCGTTATTACGTTATGCGTTAGAAAAGTTATTACAATTTGCGTTGAAAGATTATTACATTTTGCGTTGAAAATTTTATTACATTTTGCGTCAATGTTATTACATTTTGCGTTAGTATTACATTTTGCGGCGATTCTTATTACATTTTGCGTTAATATTACATTTTGCGGCGATTATTACATTTTGCGGCGTAACACATCCTCCTAGAGGAGTACCTGTCGCGCTCAAGGGAAAGCTGTAGCAAGAGTTAGATAGATAGATAGATAGATAGATAGATAGATAGATAGATAGATAGATAGATAGATAGATAGATAGTTTATTAAAACTGCATCGCAGCCAAAGGCTGAATTACTTTACAATACTTGAAAATTACAAATGAATCATAGATAAAAAGTCAAAAACTGATTTTAAAGATGATATTAGAAATTCTATATAACATATTCATACTGAAATATGTTAAAATGTAAATCATGAATATAAGTGGGATAAAACTACAGCCCACACTGTTTCGACATCGCATATATAAAAGTATTACCTGCTCTGTTCGTGCAAAGCTTTGGCATATTAAAAAGACGCTGTCGTCTTAGGTTATAGCGTGAGTTGTCATAGTCTGGTGGAAGGAGCGCCTTCAATTTATGGTTTGAATCACTGACAATGTTATCAAAAAGCCTGCTACATAGTGCGTAATAATGCTCCAAAATGGGTGTTAACCCCACCTCTATTGCCGAGTTGCACTTTCCTGAGGTCATTATTGATATTGCTCTTTTCTCGAGCCGTACCAGCTCTTTCTTTAAGTTCTGGGGGAGACCGTTGAAAAAGACAGGTTCTGCATAATCAATAACAGATCTCACGCACGATACGTAGAACAGTGCTAGATCTTGTTTCGGAACTCCCGCTCTCCTTAACCGAGTTAGGAAATAGAGTCTCTTGCTAGCCTTTTTGGTTATCTCAGTTACATGGTCGTTCCATGTTAGATCGTTCGGTATTGTAAGGCCTAGTAGCTTTGTACTAGTGACTAACTCTACCTCCTTTCCTTCTATGATGACGGGATCAAAGACGCTTTGCTCTTTAGCAAAGGAGATCCTGAGTTCTTTGCACTTATCGGCGTTTAGTTGGACCCTGTTCTCGCGAGACCACTCAATTACTCTGTTAGCTATTGCTTGCGCGTGACTTTCTCCGCCCTTTACTACTACCTCAGACACCGTGGTGTCGTCCACCTATTTCCATTGCTGTGCGTTAGTATCAAGATCGTTAATCATTAGGACGAACAACCACGGGCCTAGTTTGGTACCCTGTGGTACGCCAGCGGGGACTGGGCCCCATTCAGAAAAACAGTCTGATGCAAATTTAATCCTCTGGGATCTGTCCGATAAAAAATCTATAATCCAGTTGATAACGCTAGCTGGTAATTGACACTGGTTACGCAACTTTCTAACGAGTATACTATGATCTATCAAATCAAACGCTTTACGGTAGTCCAATAATAATGTTCTTACGGTGGCTCCGTTTCCATCCGTACCCAACGACCAGCTGTGCAGCATGCTAACTAGCGCCATTGTAGTTGAGGAATTTGGGATGGTTCCGTACTGGTTGTCATCGAGGATGTTCATGACCGCAGGTTTCACGAAACCGACAAACTCTTCCGCCACTTTGGAAATACAGGGGGTCGGGGATATCGGTCTCAATTCCTTTTGGATGTCGACCACTGGAACGGTTGCAGAGTCTTGGGATCATATAAAGAAGTCACAGAGCCTACTCCTTGGGTTTCGAGCCTCGTTAGCGTGTTAGTCTCTTCGATTTTCGCCGTTTATCAAGTGATTTACGATTTTATTTTTTTGGAAACATTTGAGTAGACAGATGTAGCACGGCGCAGTTCTTAAAACAATATAATGCATGTTGTTTTCTATTGATATTGTTCTTTGCAATTCTTCATGCGCATAATCCCTTTGTTTAGTTAAGAGCCATTGTTTCTGCTTTTCATTCTATGTCTTCCCTGTGTTCAACGACCCCTGAACTCCATTTTTAGCATAATCTCTAAGTTTTTTGCTCAAGTATCTAAAATGGTCGGCGAGCCCCAGAGGGCCCCGCCGTTTTAAGGGTCAAAACGCCACTTGAAGTTTACGTACGTGCGTGAATAGTGACTCCATTCCGCGGCATCTTTAGTATTATAAATATACTCGCGCGGTCACGATCGAATCAGCTTAAAATGCTTTCACGTTCAAAATCAAGGACTTTAAGCACATGTAAGAACGAAGTGTTGATATGTACCGCGTTGTTTCGATCCCTAAAATTATCTCTTCGACACAGAAAATAACAGTTTTGTGAAGCCAGCAGTAACGTCGATTGCGGCCACCTTTCCGGAGAAAGATCTCAAATGAACATCGCATGCTATGTTCTTTAAAAACGGAAGAAGACCTGTAATGCCCATATAACACTATTTCTCCCGGTATTTTTATGGCGCAACGAGAGATGTGAACAGAGCGAAGGTCACAGGCAAATGAGCCGTTTTTGATTTTTTCCCGATGATGCCCTTCGGACCGTGTCCAGCACAGCCTGCCTGGGCCCTAAGGACGGCAATAAGGAAAAGCCACTACCCAACTCCGACAGTTGAAGATATCATCCCTGAGCTTGCCAGGGCTAAAGTGTTCTCCACGGTAGATAAAAGAACGGTTTCTGGCACGTTGAACTTGACGATGACAGTTCACCGTAACAACATTCAATTCTTCCTTTGGGAGATTTTCCTGGCGTCACCTGCCCTTTGATCTTTGTTCGGCCCCGGAGGAGTTTCAGCAAAGGCTTAACCACGCACTTGATGGCCTGAAGGGCGTATTAACCATTCATGATGATATGTTGATTTTTGGCGAGGGGTCCACAGTGGAAGAGGCACTGACAGATCGTGACAACAATTTCCCCCTCCTTAATGTAGAGGTGCCAGGAGCAAAACATTAAGTTGAACCAGGACAAGGTGAATTTACGACGCAAAGAAGTCCCATTTTTTGGTCACGTGATTTCCGAGAAGGGTCTTCAAGCAGATCCCGAAAAAGTTAGGGCGGTGTTGGAAATGCCCACGCCAACTGCTGTGGCCAGGGTACGAAGATTCATTGGATTCACAAATTACCTGAGCAAGTTCTTGCCTCAGGGGGTCTGGGACTGATAACATGGGAGAGTAAACGTGTTTCGCCGAGCTCCCTGAATCGTCGTGGAAAATTTATAGTTTTTTACTGCTGGGCAAACGCAAGAACCGGTCAAAAGCTTCCAAAGACTCTTTACCATCTCCAGATGAAAAAAAATCGAGAGACGAAGTAGAGGCACACTCAACTGCTTCGGAGACAGACGAAGTTTTCGAAGCTTTAGAAATGGCGGAAGGTGTAGGGACGAGGCTTGAGGCTGTACTTAAAAAAATTAGAAAAGCTTGATACTATTGAAAGCCACTTGAGCCAGATGCACACAACACTAGCAAGTATTGTAAGTATGCTGGATTCGGAAGTCGAACATCTCAAAACAAAGTCCAAACAGCTTGGCTCAACAGTAAATGAATTGAATGAAAGCTTCCAATTTCTTGAGGAGGACATATCCGACTTAAAACTTGAAAACAAAAAGTTACAACAGGATGTTTGCGAGCTCCAGAAACAACTTCTTTACATGGAGACTAACTCAAGGAGAGAAAATGTAAAATTTGTGGGGCTACTCAAAGAGCAAGCTCACAACATGAATGGTGGTGACGAAGACCACAATGGCTCGCAAGCACAAACAGAAGATACAAGAGGGATTATCTGTACATTTCTCGAACATCAACTAGGGATTCCAAATGCGCGAGAACGAATTGAATTTCAAAGGCTTCACCGCTTAGGAAAACGAAAAGTGCAAGCTCGCGTCCGATTATTGCACGTTTTTTGCGTTACGGAGATAAGGAAATAGTGATGGATCAGGGGCCCGTTTCTCGAAAGTCCCGGTAACTTAACGGGCCCGGAATCATATTTGTAAATCAAAGTCTCAAGAAAAGGAGGGTGTGTTCTGAGCTCTAATGAAGTCCATTTTGTTTCGTTAGCTAATAACTCTACTGTATAATTTTCAAAACTTTTAAAACTCCCTTCTAAAATGGAAAACAAAACAGCTTAACGGGCCCGGTAATTACCGGGAGCTTCGAGAAACGGGCCCCAGGCCCGGAAACATCTGAAGGACACGGAATTCCATGTCTACGATGACATCCCGAAATCGCCGTACGACTCGAGGAAAGGACAAATGAAGAAGTTGCAGACAGCCAGGGAAAAAGGCTTTACCGCCTACTGTAGTAAAGCTCAGCCCGACAAACTGTTTGTCAATGGAAAGTACATTGCCCCTGGAAAACCAATAGAGTGATATAATTTTCAATAATAAGTTTTTCTCTGCGTATGCAAAATAATCCTTTGCAACTACTTTTCCACTTATTTAATTTAATTTTTTTCCAACTCTTATGTATAACAATGTCAGGGAGTGCTATATATAGGAACATCGATCAGGCTATTACCAAAGGCGACGGAACCCAGAAGGATTTAGTACAGGTAATCGCATGATTTCGAGTGCAATTTGGAATAAATAAGCGCAAGTAAATTTTTCCAAAGGCTAACAAAATTGCTCGAGCCCGTAGGGCGAGTGCATTTTGTGGTCTTTGAAAAAATTTACGAGTGCTTATTTATTCCAAATTGCACGAGAAAAATCATGTGATTACTTATCAATAATATTCATGAAAAAAGTGCGAGATAGAGTCAACAGCGTAAACTACGTGCAAAAATAATTTGTTCAAATGCTACAAATATCATCACACGTGCAGTCAAAACAATATTTTTCTCGATGTTTTTTACAGTTTGCAAGCCGCAGAAATGGGCTGAACAGTTCATGGAATTGTTCAATCTGTTTGAATTAAAGATTCTGGGTTATTACCTACGAGTTTTCCGCTCTTCCAGAGAATTTCTTCTTCCTCCTCTGATGCTTGCCGAGCTTTGTTTGGGCGCTTACCATGTACGACCACCCAAGCGAAGCTGTTTCGCTTTGTCCTCCAACACCTCTTTGGACGAACTAAATTCCCGGTCACGTACAATGAACAGGGTGCAGGCTTTGTTCTTTAAGTGTCTATCAAGTGATGCCATCATCATTACTTTAAGGCTTTCTGGTTCATAATCTTCACCTTTCTTATTGTTTACTTCGGCGTAGAAATGCTCAAGCAAAGTGTTAAGCTCAGCCGGCTCATAATCTTCTATTTCATCAGTAATTTCCTTATCTATGCACCAATTCTTCCAAACAGAAGCCAAGAACCAGTGCTTTTTGCAGTGTTTTCGTTTTCTGAGCAGTTTTCAGCTCCTCTACAGTTGGTTCGGTCGCAAAAGCAAATGTGCTACAAACGCAAACCATTGTGGTTTTTGCTCGAAACTGGTCCAGAGCGGATCCAAATTTTGCGCCATTTAGATGGCGCATTTGATTGGCTCTCAGCGAGTTCCTTTGTTTATTAACCAATCAAAATATCACGTCTGTTACTCTTCTCTGCACTAAATTACCTTTTCTCTGCACCGTGTTGCCTAAAAACTGCATTTCTCTTCGCCAATCACAATCGAGAAATTTTTTTATGTATGTTATTACCGTAATATGTGTCTATCTGTGTCTGTGTTTACGTTCTTCTGTGTGTTATTATCCGTCCTTTTCATGTACCTTGTACAATTTGCAAATATCTAGGTCTAGTAGCTACAATGTTAAATTACATAGCTGCTCTCCTGACACTCTCAACAAAGGATTTCCTTTCACACCTTTTCACCATGCAATCTGGTGATATGATAATTTGCTCCCTAAACGTCAGAGTTGAGAAAATTCAATGAAAAATGGGGAGCGTTTATCCGGGAAAATGATCTTTAGTCTTTACTTCCTTTGTCGAGATGTACGGAGAACAGCAATCGCGCTAACTCTATAGAGGCTCTTTTGACGTTTCTAGACGGATAATCAGTAAACGTGCGTAGTGCGTGTGTGTGCGTGTGTGTGTGCGTGTGAGTATGCAAGAATTACAAAAGTTACTTTGGCTACTCTCTATTATGGATCTGAATTTTTAAGTAATTACTGTATAGTAGCAATGTAATCATGTATTTATATGCTTTATGTGGAAGTAAGGTAAATGATGCAAATGATAATAAAAGAAAAAGTTCTTGCCTCGACTCAGTGATGCATTGGAGCCACTCTGTAAGCTCACCTCATCAGATGTGGAGTGGTTTTGGACTGACATACATGACAAGTCCGACAAGTGAAGCTGCTGGTCACAAATGCGCCTGTCCTCGAGTATTTTGACTCAACAAAGAGCCTCACCTTACAATGCAAAGGACTGGGTGCAGTCCTGCTTCAGAAGGGTCAGCCTATTGCCTATGCGAGCCGTGCGCTAACCGACGCAGAGTCTCGGTAGGCCCAAATTGAGTCAGAGCTTTTGGCTGTTGTTTACGGTTTGGAAAGGTTTCATACTTTCACTTATTGTAGAGAAGTGACTGTGGAATCAGACCACAAGCCTCTCGAATTTCTTTTCGAGAAGCCACTGCATCGAGCTCCAAATTAAGAGGCTTCAGCACATGTTCATGCGAGTTCAGTTGTACGATGTCAGCCTTGGCGAATAAAGAAGGGATCCACCATGTTTCTGGCCGACACCCTAAGTCGGGCTTATTTACCCGGCGATGGAAGCCAGGAAGTCGCTCCAGAGATTGAATATCCGTTTGAAGCCGAGTACTCTTCAAGAAACTAAAGACCACACGCAGAAGGATAACAGCCTTCAAGAGTTGATTAAAGTCATCGAGGCTGGTTGGCCAGAAACAAAAGGGGAGTTCCTCATCTAGTGTTGCCTTTCTTTGACGTTCGTGATGAGTTTAATGGCATAGTTATTAGGGGGGAAAGAGTGGTGGTCCCTAAGTCGCTGCATCGAGACGTGTTGTATCGTCGCCATTATGCTCATAGTGGGGTTGTGAGCACCCTTTCACTAGCTAGAGAAATGCTTATACTGGCCAGGAATGAGTGGTAAGATCAAGCGATTTATCGAAATGTGTGACATCTGCAGGGCGTTTGACCGGAAGCAGCCTAAGGAGACTCTCATTCCTCATGAAGTGCCCGACCGCCCAGGGGTCGGAACTATCTCATTTGTGTTGATTACTGTTCTTCGTTCTGGGAAATCGATCCCCTTGACAACACTACTTCGGGATCGGTGGTTCAGAAGTTAAAGTTGCAGTTTGCAAGGCATGGAATACCGGAGACGGGTGTATCAGACAACGGTTCTCAGTTCACCTCAACTAAATTGCAGGAATTCAGCCGCCAGTGGAACTTTGTGCATGTAACAAGTTCTCCAACTAATCTGCAAAGCAAGGAAAGATAGAAGCGGCTGTTAACTTAGCTAAAAGTGTTATGAGGAGGTCAAGAAACGCCAGAACAGATCCATATCTCGCTCTCCTAGAGTATAGAAACACGCCTAGTCAAGAACTGGGTACCAGTCCAGTTTAGCGGTAGATGAGCAGACGGACAAGAGCACAACTACCCATCATTCCCCAGCTTCTCACGCCAGTTGTCCAGCCTGGGACCTATCAGCAGCTTCTTGCTAACAAGGAACGACAGGTCCTTACTTACAACAGGTGGGCCAAGGATCTGGGAGTTCTTAGAAATGGAGATACAGTGCGACTCGTGCCGCCAGGAAATTCGAGTAACGAAGCCGTGAAAGCAAAGGTTGAGAGGTGAGTTGGAACTTGGTCCTTCGAGGTGGTTACCGAAGATAGAGCCAGATATTGCCCAAATCGCCGTCACCTGAGGAGAACAAAGGAGGCCTACCGGGGTCCTAAACCTGGTTTAGTGGCTGAAGAGGACACTGAGCAAACGGATCAACAGTCATTGTCCTTGCCTGAACAAGCACAGACTGGTCATGAGCTCTCCGCGCCGTGTATGCAGGCAAACGTACCCAGTGGTGAAGCGGATGCGACCAATGAGCCTGCGGTGACATCTAGACAACCGGAGCCACGTAGTCAGCCTGTTGCGTCTCCTTTGCAAGGCCCAACCACGCGATCAGGCAGAGTTATTAAAAGGCCAGCTTATTTGAAGGATTATGTCACTGGGATGTAAACCAACGTTGAAGCTTTCTACGTTTTCACAAACTTTGAACAGTTGAACTCTTTGCATTATTTGTTACTTTTTCTGCTTTTTTTCTTTTTTTTTTCGTGTTTTGTCTTGGTTTCATGTGTTTTTTTTTATAAGGGAAAGGATGTAACAATGGGCATTGTTTACAAGTAGCCTCGTTATCGTGTGTGAACTTAAGGGACGTGCATTTGAATAATTACGCAGTTGGTGTAACACTTTTTCGTAGATAATAAACTCAACAAGACTTAATTTCTTCGTAACTAGACACAAGGTACCATTTAGCTGGACTATTGCACTCAGTTCTCTATCAGGCATACGGGCCATGAGTAAAAAAGTTTTGACAGCCAACTATACGTTCTGAATATCCATTATGTTTTGCTTTAGAATAATTGATACAGAAATATATAAAGGCAAATTGTTTTAAGGTAAATACATTTTATTACGCCAAAAGACCTGTTCCCAATAAAAGCTCTCTTGAGATTGCCCAACTAACCTGAGTTCTCCAAGAACGCTCTCTTACAAATCAAGTAGTTTTCTTCTTCTATAGTTGTCTCCAATCTGATATTGTCCAACCTCAACTTTCTCTTTAGTTCATCAGTCACTAGAAATCTCTCAGCGATGCTATTAAGGCAACCAGATTGATAGTCTTTCCACAGCCTCTCAAGGCTCTCTAGAGTGGGGCACTTCACTGTTATTACCAAAGAACCAGTTGTCACAGACTCCAAGGCCAGCTCGTAAATCTTTGCCATATGTTCAATAAAGGCACCCAAGTCATCATGTGTTGAAGGCCTACGGTGTTTTGTGTACTTGGCTATGGAAACTTCTAAAATGGCATTCACGCTTGCTTGCTGCTCATCGTCTAGATCTGGGGTTTTGATTGTAACTCTCAGAACTTCAATAACGGCGCCTGGAAAACATGAAAGGAACTGTCAGACATTTTCTGCTAAATTTTTACAGTTTAACACATATAAAGAATTTAGGGCTTCAGGCCACTAACTTAGAAAAACGAGTCACCAATAAATAAGTTGCCAGAAGGTTAAGTGCGAATAACAGGAAAGCAAATAATTTCAACTTGTTTCTGTAGAAAACATAATAACTTTCCACTTTTCTTGCACTCCGTTATTTTTTTCAATAAATAAATTTGTTAAGTTGGTGACATATTAAGACAAACGCAGTCTCACAAACTGAGAATAAAAACACTCAGAAAAGTAACTGACAATATGCTTTTTAACACCATACCTGAATCTTATCTGCGTTATAAGAAGCTACATATATGCAGTTGTACTAAACATCTAATTCAGTATACCTGAGTCAGGAGTGTGAATACTTGGCATACTCGAAATTTGGCCTGAGACGGCGATACACCTTCATTAAGAGTAATAGGCAATCAAGACATTCAAGATTATTCACGATTTAGTGTTCAAGTAAGCAAATTTTCAAGCTGTCCCTTTAAAAAGAAGCGTTGTTAGTAAAATTAGCCAATTTCAACCATCGCCCATTGGCCACCAAAATGATCCAGATTTTCCTGTCTAATTTTCAACTTCAGCGTACATAATTTACCTGTAAGCATAGAAGTTATTCAATTAATTAATTTTAGCTTTAAACTGATTTAAAATTTTATGTAATTCGATCAGACTACAGTACTCAAAAGATGCCAATATCTTTGGACACCTTTTTTTTGATAAGCTGACGTAAATTTTGGGCGGCAGTGCTAAAACTTGGCCCGATTTATGGTTAGTGTTTGTAATAATGACCCTTTGTTTACTCTATATCGACATATCGTGGACATCTGTAAACTACTTGATTGTTGCTTACGATGTTATTACTGACGTATACGAATAATATGTGTTTTTTTTTTGTTTTTGACATTCTACAAAATATGTGCCGACTTTAACCACACTCCCTAGTATATAAGCCCAATTGACCACTTGTTAGCATCCCCCAAAAAAGCAGATCTTTACATTCCCCGAAATGACCCCGACCTCGAAATGATCCCATTTTTTTTTTCGTTTCGACCCCAAAATGATCGCCAAACATCATAGAGCCGACACTCGTCGGACCCTCATTCCAATTCCCCAGGTAATCATTATGGTAATGTTTTGGAAATATTATAAACAGTAAGTGGACTGGCTTTGTTTTACTTATACGTCAATATATTAGGCAATTAACATTTTATACTTTTTTATACCACGCACTAAGTTCACGACATTGAAACACTAGTGTTCATGCCTACAGTGCGCACTGGTATGGGTGTTCACATTTCACATCCATTTTTGTTCAGTTCAGAATTATATCCTTCAAGTAGCCCGTTAGATTGCCTATAATTCTTGTTTTCGTCTTAAAGAGAAAGGTTTTCTGATGTTGAAAAAACACTTAGATAATTAAGGTTTATGTCTTGGAATGTTTTCAGTTGAAGTTAAAAGTGTTATTAAAGACACAATACTTAATTTTTGTAGACATGACTTATCTTTGTGTGTCAAATACTAAATACGTTTTAAACCAAGTTCAAATTGAGACCCAAATTTATGGCATTAAAGGATCACGAAGAATGCGAGCGAGTGAAGATTATTAGTAAATCTTTTATTAATGTTATACATTCTGCTCGATCCACAGTCCTAGTAAACCATGCCATTCCTAAAATAAATTGGGCTTCATTTCAGGGTCAATTTGGGGATCATTTCAGGTCTGGGGATCATTTCGGAGTCGAAGAGGAAATATCACACTGAAGCAAAGAGAGAGGGAAGGGTTGAACAGAAACATGGTCTCGAAGAAAGGGGTACTGTGTATGCTTCAGCTGTACTGGAACGGAAAATTAAGGCAGGTGGAATTGAGATCAAAAGATATATTGAGAAAGTCAACAGTTCAATCAGAAACAACTTTGAACTGTTTTTGAAAAGCAGTGAACCATAAGCTGTTTTATGTTTTTATGAAAGGTAGAAGAACGAGGTGAAACAGAGTCAACAGAACCCACTGAAGCTACCACCTTTTGGAGTGGGACTTGGTTGGAGGAAGTTAGTCACAACACGAAGTCATCTTGGCAAGAGGACATTAAGCAGGAGTTCAACACAACAGAAATGAAAGGAGTGGAGGACATTAGAAATGGAGTGAAAAAGATGGCAAATTGAAGGTCAGCTGGCCCTGACCTCGTTTAGGGGTACTGGTTTAAAGTGCTACTATGATCAAATCCATGAATACCCTTTTTTTGGCTGGATTGGCAGTTAAGTACTCAAAGTACATGGTGTGCAAATTATAGCTTCATACGATTAAGGAAAGTGGTATTTTTTTGCGCTCAAAACCCGTTAATTTTCGTCCGCCATTAAAACGCTATGTTCCTGCGGCCCGGTTACCAAGAATACAAGACAATTACTTTGTGACGTCATTTTCTCAACTCAGCACATGCAGTATGGCTAACTTCTTGAACCCTGCTCAAACATTGTTCGGTTTCTCTCCCACTCCGACGTGTTCTTGTTCAGGAAACTCTTTCGATCTTACCACATTAGGCTCTGTATGTGTGCAGCAACCGCTTCAATCAAACGAATTGTGCTGCACGCGAGTCTGACCAACAGAATGACAGTTGCGTGGAACAGGTTTGTTTTAGCTGACAGTTTCGCTGTTTTCTCGGTTAACTTCGAAGAATGCTGCTTTTACCGGCGCTATCGCCGCAAACCAGTGGGGGAAACTTAAACTTGGATCTTAAGCTAACATATGGAAGAAGGAGCAATCAACAGATCTTGAATCTCAAAGAAATCTTCGCATGGAGGGGGAGCGCGAGAAGATAAGTTTTAATACAGTTTGCAAAGTTTGCAGTGAGTGTCCCCAATGCTCATTGTTAAGTTTATTTATATCGGTTGTGATTTTTGCTTTTATTACTGGCGAAGTGACCGAAAATAAATTTTGTCTCATACCTTTTTTCGACTGGAAGGCGACGGCTATGAAACTTTTGGGAAACCTTCAGCTTCCACTCAGTATCAAGTATGTGACTGTGACATCAACGTGATGATACGTGTATGTTTCGTTTGAGTGCTGTGCACCTCTCTTTATCAAGAAATTCGCTTGACTTACATGCAAGTTATCAGGATTTACTTATATATGAGAGAAATCACTAGTGCAGAAGGGCAGATTCACCTTTGAATTATTATTTTTTTTGTTTTCGCCAGGGGTTGCCCTGAGGCAACAGAGAGAGCCCTCTAGTCTTGTAAACACAGAGACAGTATCTCACTAATCAATCTTCGCATTATGAAATTCGTTATAAAAATTACAAAAACAAATTGAATCACTCATTAAGAATCGCTAAACGTATATATTAGGAAAAGAAAATCGATGCTTCTAAATC